>ML821321.1:66046-79601 GCA_009831015.1 Picea engelmannii
CTATGGACTCCGGGGGGGTTTCTTTTTCGTAAATTTAGTCCCTCAGGCCCGAAAAAGGAATAAAATTATACCTGAGGATACTCTTCTAAAGAATCGAAATTCGATAGAGTATTCCTTTGTTCGTACAGTTGACCGTCCGGACCAAAAAAGGGGTAAACTACCGCCAGACAGACGTGACTTCAAATTTCATTTTAACGAGCATGAAGGGTCACAAGATCGCTCGGCAATCTTTTCATGTTTAGAGGGTCTGAAAAGGGCTTAAAAGGAGACCCGTTATGTTTTTTGGGAGTCCGAAGGGTAAGACAAAGAGTGAAAAAGACCCATGCAAATGAGGTTCAAAATCGTATTCAGGAAAGACTATACGGACTCCCGAGCCTACTATGTTGTCAGAAACGGCATAGACACCATAATGCAACCAGGAACTATCTAGGGCATCCATGTTTTGGTAAGCTCTACCACCAAGTTGCAACACTTCTAGAGCAAATATGACGGTTCCGTGTCACAACCGGATGGGATCGATCATATATCGTAAGAACAAAAAGGCAACGAGATGCAACAGTGGGGATGAAATCCTACCCTATATGCTCAGGTTGATTTTTCGAAAAAAAAATTATGGACTGTCCTTATGTGTATTTTTTTTTATTTTCTGAAACTCAATGAAAAATGTCCCAATACCTTATCAAATCCCTCCCATATAACTCTGGAACCACTCAAAATGGTTTTTGGTATAAAGAAACTGATAAAAGGGGCCAAAAGGGTGACAAAAAGAGGCCAAAAAGTCTATAAATAGAAGCTGGTAGCTCATTATCACCATTGCTGATTTGGAAATTGACTATGGAGCCAAAAGAACCCCTTTGTCAAAGATCGTGATTCTGGGAGCTACAGTGGACCAAACGGACTTCTGCTTGGACCAAGTAAGTACAAACTCCCCTATCTTGCATTTCAATCCTTTATTTATTGTTTTTGGGAGAGTTTTGGGGGTGGTCATCGTCCTCCAAGGGATCGGACCTAACCAAATGTGGGTTGTCCAGGGACAGCCCGCGGGTACCCGCGCGCAGAGTCAAAATTGCACGCGGGTACCCACGACTGTCGCCTCGAAAACCCGCGAGTTACCTCCGCGCAATGGGAAATTGAGTGTGCAAGACCTAAACTCCCCCGTTTTTGCCTTGTGATTTTGGCAGGATGTAGGTGCATTGGAGAGAGAGGGAGCACGAGGCTGCCAATGAGGCAGTGGCTATAGATTTGAATGTGATGGTCGTGCTGACGCAGTGTGGCTTGGTAAAGTTTTTTCTGTGTCCGTATATGCGCGCTCAACCCAGGCTGTTGAATGCCTTGGTTGATTACTGGCACCCAGATGCAGAGGCATTTATGATAGAGGGGCAATCCTTGGTGCCCACCACCGAGGATGTCTACTTTTTGACGGGCCTCTCGAGGAGAGGGGATCCTGTCAACTTTCAAACATTTCCTGCGGGGCCGAGCAAAGTCTCAGAGTTGATAGCAGAGTATTGCGAGGCTGGGACCGATCCGAGACCTTCTTCGGTGCCCGTTGGTAGGATCACCAGCCTCACCCTGCAGACTATTCTATCGCTCATTGGGCGGATTACCGGCTCTGCAGCCGTGCATCAGGCTTCGCGCGCACAGATGAATTGTGCAATTCAGTGCATGAATGCACAAATTTTCGATTGGAGTACCACACTGTTAGAGAGCATGAAGAGGCAATTGACTGATTGCCGACAGTGGACACACAGGAACTTCGGGTTCGGGACTATCCTGTGTTCATTTTTCTTTGAGAGAGTTCCATGCTTTAGTCCTCGGGTGACAGTACGAGGACATCTGGTGACTTTCCCTGCAGTGTGCAGATGGGCAGCATTGCTGCCGCGACAGGGTGGTGGGAGGACCACCGAGGCCTTCAATGATGATTTCTTTGCGTGGTTGTTGTGACAGATTCTGGAAATCAAGGATTACCCATATGTCGGGATCGACTTTTCCAGAGATCCAGCGATACCAGTGCCTCCTGGTGAGGAGCGAGGGGAGATGGGTAAGTCTCCACCTGTACAGTTTTGTTTTTGTTTGCATATGTAATTTTTAGGTCTTTTTGATATATATATCATGTTTTTGGATAACAGAGTTTTTGATGGGTGAAATTTGTGTTGCGTGCAGATGTGGGACCCGTGCGACCTACCGACTATGCTTGGAACAGGCGTCGCCCGCGGCCAGAGGCCGCAGTTTCTACTGTCGGGGGAGTAGCAGTGGCAGGGAACCTCCCAGCAGGGGAGGCCAATAGGGTTCTTAGGCGGGTTGAGCAGAACTTCACCGCGCTCACTCGCACAGTTCCCATGGTAGAGATAGAGGAATTGTCGCCCTCTATGCAGACTCATGTTGTGGGGGCACCTCGGACATGGGTCCGATTGTTTAGGCGTTTGGCCCAGGCTGTACATGATTATAACAGGGCCCATAGGCCCTGAACAGCCTTGTAAACCTTTTATGTGCCATGAGCACCTTATTGTATATAGTTTTTGAGGGCATCAACCCCGGTGACTCATTATGGTTCCCATTTTTTGAGGCGCTTGCGCCCATCTATGCACTCTGAGGATTTTCGGATATTTATATATGGTTTTTTATTTCTTTTCTGTGTCTTTATGGATTATGGGTGCAAAAAATGTATTTACATGTGTATGATCATGATCTTTTTATGTGTGAGCAAGATGTCAATCTAAAATGTGATTAGCTAGAGTATCTGTGATTTGATTTAGACTCCTAGGAACATGAAAATATGTGATATAATCAAAGTTGCGTTCCAAGAGACGTACCCTAAGGAATCGTCGGTGTAAAGTTGGGTCGTGCACACGGTATATTCTGTTTAGCTGCGACACAACCAGTTGAGCGTCTAGGTAGACCCGGAGACGAGAGATACCCAATGACAAAGCGTCACGAAGCAACTCAATAACTGCGCTATACTCAGCAACATTGTTTGTGGTGTCACCTAAGCATATTCCTCCGGAAGATAACAACTAAACCTGTGGTGTAAAGATTACCCAAGCTACGGAGGCAAGCCTCCGTGTGTGTCAACTAGCACCTCCGCATACCCAATGAACAACTCGGACTCACTTGACATCTACCATAGTGACAAAAGATAACATTAATGACACGTCCATGACACATTTTTCAAAAGAAACGAAAGAAAGTAATAGCACAAAGACTATACATATGTTACACAAAGTTACCCACAGTGACGATGCTATGAGTAATACTTTTTGAGGTAGAGCCCATTTCTAGGCTCCGCCAAAGCATTCCCTTCAAAATCGACCAGACGATAAGCATCCTTCTTTAAAACCTCCTTAACAATGAAGGGTCTGAACCACATGGGTTTAAACTTTCCTGCCCCCAGGGAGTCCTTATCTTGGTCATAAACCAGGACAAGGTCGCCCTCAGAGAAAACCCGAGGACGAACAGACCTATCATATTGACACTTAACCTTATGTTTATGAGCCTTGTTGGCTAGGGCCGCATCGCGACGCTGTTCATCAAGATGCTCAAGGTGTACTAATCGTTCTTCAAGTGGAGAAGTGTCTGGCAATAACTGTACTGCCAATTTCAAAGATGGAATTTGACATTTGATGGGCAAGACTGCCTCCAACCCGTAAACGAGTTGGAAAGGTGAGAAACCGGTTGCAGTATTAACTGATGTTCGGTAAGCCCATAATGCCAAGTATAACATCAAATGCCAGTTTGATTTGGCTGAGTTGATGGTTCGCTGTAGCATTGTCTTAAGAGTTTTATTAACAGCTTCCACCTGCCCATTGGCTTGGGGATAGAAAGGTGAGGAATGTTCTTGTTGTAACCCAAGCTTTGACGTTAACTCGGTCATCATTTGATTCTGAAAGTGACTGCCATGGTCAGTGACAATCTCTCTCGGGACGTCGAACCATGCTATAATCTGGTTAAATAAGAAGAGACTTGCAGTCTCTCCATCATCCTTGAACATTGGCATAGCCTCGACCCACTTAGTGAAGTAGTCGACAGCTACAATGATATAGCGGTGCCCCCTGGCTGATGGGGGGTTGCATGTAGTGTAATCAATCCCCCATTTAGTGAAGGGGCCGGCGGTGATGACAAGAAACATGGGAGCTGGATGTGCCCTCATCTTCCGTGAGAATATTTGGCATGGATGGCACTTCTTGACCGACTCGATACAATCTTTGATAAGCGTGGGCCAGAAGTAACCTGCTCGTAAGATTTTTTGGGTTGTTGCCAACCCGGATAAGTGACCGCCACAAGCTCCTGTATGACAATCGTTGAGCACTAGGACAGCCTCCTCATGAGTGAGACATCGACGCAAGATACAATCTACGCCTCTCTGATACAAAGTATCATTGAGTATAAGATAGTTCTTGTCCTGGTGGCGTATCCGCCGACGCTCATCATGAAAAGAAGAGGTAGGACACTTCAAAGTCTGGAGATAGATCAGTATATCTTTGTACCAGGGGTCAGACGATTCGATCAAAAACATATCCTCCCGGATAGGTGATTCCTCAGGCACAACGTCACTTGACTCAACCTGAAGTTCCGAAATAAGTTCTGCGAAAACCAATGACTTTTTGGACTTGGCTGAAACGAAGTCTAAGTCAAATTCTTGGAGGATGACCATCCATCTACTGATTTTTCTGTCGATAACTCGTCGTGTCAACATGTACTGAAATGGATTCACGACAGCAATGACAATTCTCTTACGAAACATAACACAATGACGGAACCGTTGAACAGCATGGACTGTTGCCAACACAAGTTTTTCAAGATGGTATAATTAAGTTTCGGTCCTACGAGGCCTCGGCTCAGGTAATAGATCACGTATTTAGAAAATGAATCATCTTCTTGAACTAAAACCATGCCTATGGTTGACTCTGCGACGGCCAGATATAATAGGAAATCCTTTTTATAATTTGGTGGCCGTAGCAGAGGTGCGGTTGTAAGGGCGTGTTTTAATGCATCGAAAGAGCGTTGCGCTACTTCGTCCCAGAGAAAAGGAACGTCTTTCTTCAGTAAATGCATGAATCCCTTGGTGATTTCGGCATAGTTGGCGATGAAGCATCGTAAGAAGTTCGCCTTGCCTTGAAGACTCTGAAGTTGTAAAATTGTGCGTGGGGGGGGGCAACTGGACTATTGCCTCCACCTTAAGAGGATCGACCATAATCCCCGTTGTTGAAATGATGAAACCTAACAAATGTCCTGACGTGACGCAAAAGCTGCACTTGTTTGGATTTAAGCGAATCTAGAAGTAGCGACAGCGTTCAAAGATGAGTCGGAGGTGCATAGGATGATCTTTTCGCTTGTGAGAGCGTGATGCTAAATCATCTAGATAGGCCTCGACTATATGTTTGAGGTCATGAAACACAAAATACATGGCCCGCTAGAAAGTGGCTCCAGCGTTCTTGAGACCAAAAGGCATTTTTCTATAGGCGAATGTACCCCATAGACAAATGAATGCCATTTTGTGTTGGTCCTCTGGTTTGATTTGGATTTGGTTATAGCCTAAGAAACCATCCATGAATGAAAAGGCTTCACAACTGGCGCACTCATCGATGATATGGTCGATGAATGGGGTTGGATAATTATCTTTTGGACATGCCTTGTTCAAATCACGAAAATCGGTACAGACATGAATCGTGCCTTGTTTTTTATCAACTAGCATGGGATTTGACACCCATTGAGTCAAGTGAATAGGGTATATGAACCCTGCCTTAAGCAATTTCTCAACCTCGGCCTTGATGGTTGCTGCCTTCCTAGGATTAACTGGACGAAGTTTCTGTCGAACAAGCTTAGCGTCTGGATACGTAGTGATCTCATGTTCAACTATTTTCGGATCGATGCCTGGCATTTCCTCGTAAGACCAAGCAAAAACATCGCGGAATTCTTTAAAAAGATCCGTGTAAATCTGAATCTCTTCGGGGGAGCAATCTACTCTGACGAAGACATTCTCCACGATGCCGGGGTTTCGGGAGATATTGATGGGTATTGTGGTAGCGATAGTCACCATATTTCCCTCAGCATAAATATCCTGTGTAGCTAAGAGGTTAATGGGACAAGGTTGATCTCCCGTCATGGTGATAGTGAATTCGCCTGCCTCGATTCGGTGTAACTCTGGGAGGAAATATGATCTGTGATGAAGATCTTCCTAGGGTTTGTCTGGACCAGTCATTGCTTCGATTATTGCTTCGTCAGAAGGAAAGACTAAATCTAACGAATCGGTGTTGACAAGAGAATCCTGAGCCCAGATAGGCTCAAGGAGTGGATCCGACTCTTGTGCGGGAATCAGATCAGGATTAGTTGAAGTTTGTTGGACTAAAGAGTACGCTACTTCAGCAGCCGACAAGGGCATGGACATGTCGGAGTGCCCTGTCTCATCCATTGTGGCTGATGGGGAAGGCAGAATCCACGGATCCTCAAAGTAAGTCATGCGGAACGACGAAACATGGAAAATCTCAGCCTTGTGGTGGTTCGATATAAACTTGACATCACCATGAGGAGGTGGGTAATCGAAAGTACCCATCAAATATGGGCACAAACCAACTCCTACGTTGACGACACGGGCTTGAGGATTATCTACCATGGGAACCATGGAGGCCCCCAAGGCTGGGTCAGGTCGAGAGAAGGACAACTGATCAATGGTCACTATTCGGCCTTCATGTGGAAACAATAAGACTCGGAAAACTGTAGCGACCACTGCTTGCATTGCATAAGTCCAACTACGACCTAACAATAGATTGTAGTCGATGGGGGCATCAACTACTTCTACTTCGACGCACACGGTCTTCCCCCCTAACTGGACAGGGAAATAAGGAATGATGCCATGCGGTCGGAAAGAACGACCATCGAACGCAGTGAGGAGAGTAGGTGACGGAGACAACTCAGGTTGGCCAATGGCCTTCCAGCATGCTAACGACATAACGCAAGTCGAAGCGCCCTCGTCTACCACCGTGCGGAAAATATTTCGTGTAAAAGTTTTCGTGGGATGAGCCACTACTATCTGAAACGCGACGTGGTAAGGCAAACGAGGTTTCAAGTCAGTCATATCTAACATGATGGTACCCAGGTTACAAGTCTCGGTAGATCCTAAAGCAGTTAACAAGGCTTTTCTCTGAGCAGGGCAACTTTGGAGGACCTCCAAAGTGGACATAGCACAAGGGGTTTGTGATAAATCTTCCACCACAGAGTAGTTTTGGGCGGTCCTTGCATTTGGATTGTGAGAAGCTCGCTTGAACGCACCTTTTGTAATGCGTGTCATTGTTTCACCCAATGTCTTCTCGATCTGCAGAGGAAGAGACAGGATCTCGGCTTCTTTTCCCTTCTCAGAGGCGCTTGGTTTGCTATAGTCGTGCGCTCTAGTCGTTATGAAAGCATCACTTTTAACTATGTATACGTTAGCAGAAGATGAATTGTTTGGGGGAGGGCAGTTTTCTTGGCTTCCCCCCTCGACACTTGTAGAGGCTTGAGTTAAATTTTGCCCATGCTAAAAGGGATTAGTCAACACGGCTTGTTGTTGCTGTGTGACAAACTTCTGGGCCTCCGCAAGTCGAGGGCATAGATGGGTCGGGTGGTCTTCTGCACATAAGTTGCACGGATACCTCACCTTCCTCTTTTTCATGGTGCCCTCGCCAGCGTTATCATTTGGTTTTTTATCCCCCTTACTCCTCTTGCGTTGTTTTTTCTTCCCTTCGGGCTGTTGGTTGGCCTTTGGGTTAGTCGTCTGTACAGAGTGTACTTCCGACGTTTGAGTAGGAGGAGAAGCCAAAGTAGTAGTCTGGCTGGCCGCTGAGTGTTGTATAGATAACTGCTACAATTGTTTTGTCAATTGCTCAACGGGCTTGGTTTGTGCCGAACCAACTATACCATCGGCATGTGGTACGGCTCTCTGTCTAGTTTTATCCAGAATCGATCGTGGTGCATCCGGCAGGATGGTGTACAATAGACCAGACTGAGAATAGATAAGATCAAACTATTGAGCCCTCATGATGGCATATTCCTCGGTGAAAACCCCTGAAGTCACGACGTCTTTGGATAACTGCGGAACTAAAGACTTAAGGAACCACTCAAGCAGGAATGCTTTTGGGATAGGTACCTTGATAAGACTCTTTCAACTTCGCCACTCTCGGATATGGTCTAAGATATGGTCCACTGTCGTCTGCTCGAAATTGGCTAGCAACTCTGTGACGGCATCGTATCTCACATGTAACTGGAAATGGTTAAGGAAGGCCATCGCCAGTTCGCCAAAAGAAGAGTATCGTGAACGATCAAGCTCAATGTACCATTTCGCGGCACTCCCAATAAGAGTGCGTTGAAACAATCGCAACTGGACGGAGTCATCTTTCAGTGAGTTAGATGAACACCATAAGTGGAAAGTAGTCACGTGATCACCTGGATCCTCATTAGGCTTGGCCTCGAACTTTGGGATGTCCGAAGGCAACTTTGTCGACATAGGAGGCCAACGAGGATCATGACAGATAGGATCATTCAACAACCGTGTTAAATCTGGCAAGTGTAACATCACCAAGAAAGGTATTTTAGGTTGTTGCTGATAGCCAGGGTAAAAGGGTCTTGGGGTTTGACTGGCACCAGGTTGCCAGGAAAAGTTTGGCTGCTGGCCCGGGTTCTGGTAGAAACCGTGGCCCTGACCAGCGTAAGGGTTTTGCATTTGAGGGGACATCATTTTCTGATTCCCCATGAAGGACATAGGATGTTGGGCGTTCATTGTGTTTGACGGACTTTGGGAAGGATTACCCCATGTTGGTCCCGAGGGGAGAGGCATGGAAGTCTATCCGGGGTTCCATTGACTGTGGAAAGAATTACCCAAGAACGACATTCCAAAGGAAGGAACGGATCCTTGTCCTAAGTTCCAAGGTCCTGGTATATGTACCCCCAGCGCAGGAATAGTACCCTGTGCCGACGTAGACTGTCCAAAAATGGGTGTTCCCCCCGATGGGAAAGCAGTGGATGCGAAAGTGTTATTACCAAATGTCTCGTTCCAAACAAACGATGAAGAACCTACCGGCAGAGTTTGCGCAGGTGTTCCTTGACTCCCGGCTCCAAGTGGACTCGTGTGTGCAGGCTGTCGGACTGCTAATGCAATCCACTAAGCGAAGGGGACGAAGGAGGGATATGACCCCCATCGTAAGGAAAAGCATTGAAAGGGACAGGAATGCCTCCAAGTTGACCTTGCAGAGGAGCGTTAGAGCTCCCTGCCCCCAAACCCAAAGTCTGTAAAGTGGAGATAGTGAGTGCAGGACTTGTACCTGAACTAGGCATACCGTATGAAAATGGAGGGCCGGTCGCACTAAGTGTGTAAGGAGGTGTGGCCGTCGCGATAGATGGGGTCGGTCCACTGTGCGACGTAGTTGCGGCCGAGACCATGGTGGCCCGGACCGTTGACAAAGGCAAGTTAGGAGAAGCTTCTCCTGTGGTAGAAACAATGATGGGAATGGAAGAAATCCCAGTTGAAGTAACAGAGTTTGGTTCCATAACTGGGTTAGGTACTGATAGGCGTTCGTAAAATTGAATTGGCACAATAATTTCCGGCCAAGTATCAGTGTTTGAGGTTTCAACCGATCCAAGATTGGCGGTTGACTCCTCTAGGAGTTGTTCGGGCTCAAAAGCCCCGGTTGCTTCGAAAGACCCTTGATGGTCTAGCTTCCGCCTCAATGGTGGCGGGGGTGGCTCTAGTATAACCGGCGGCAGGCCCAGAAGCCTTCGTGACCGGCGGAGCTCTGAATCCTCCACTGTGTGAGAAGATTCACGACACGCTAAGGTCTTCTACATGAACAAACAGTAACACACACTAAAAGAAAGCCCCTAACAGATAAATCAAGCAAGCACTAAACTAGTTGGAAGAACAGTTACAACAACCAACACTAGAGCAACTTACCGGTGCAAGTGCAACTCGAATACGGAAGCACCCTCCGGGTATACTCTGCAAAGCGTGGCCCGATGTCTGTCCTAGGTACCGCGATATACCCCCGCAGTCACCTGTGTATGTCCCTAGAAAAGATTGGCAACTAGTTTGCCAGCATGTGAACAGTCACCAGGCGGGTACAGTCGATAGTCGGGTAGACCACAATGAGCAGGGTATCAAGCCCAAAACCTGTCAAGGGTATCGAGAGCAAATGGTCTGGAAGACAACTAAGGACCTCGAACGGATTCGAGACCCACGAAGCTCTGTGGAAAATGCAGACGATGAAATCCCTTAACAAATCCTCGATATGTGTTCTCCACAACGCTCGGTCCATCTTTGGAGGGGTTATCTCCGCTACCTTTCCTTACGCGACCTCGTGTTTAACCCCTGTGTTAGAGGGGGGTCCCGGATAACTTTCTGTAAATGGACTTCTACACTCCCTATTGACAGACTCCAATGTTTAGTTTGGGTGGCCTTGGAGGATTTACTCTCCAACCTATTCCAAGGCCCTAGTCCTGAGCTAGTGTATGCACCCTATAAACAAAAAGTCTACTTGATTTTACTTAGCGTTGCTTTTAATGGGCTTTTTAAGTCACAAGGTACGAAAGTGAAACTGATGGTGTGTAAAAAGACTCAAAGAAAAAAGAACAAGAAATGCTTGGAAACAAAACTTTTACTAAAATGCAAAACTAGCAACTTTTCAACAAGAAAGACTTCTGTTCTTTTTTAATTTTCTAAGATTTGATGCAAAACTTATGAAAACAGACTCTTTCCTAGCTACTGATGCAACAACAAAATCTTCAAACCAAGAAGAAAATGAAACAAGAAATTTTTATTTTATTTTATTGCAAAATAACGCAACAAGGAAAAATGTTGACAAGAACAAAATCAAGAGAATGAAAAGAAAACTCTGGCTTAAAGCGCAGATCGCAAAAGAATCAGAGCACAAAATGCGAAAAAGCAATCAAGACAGCACCGATTCTAACACTTGCCTAAAAACCACAAAACAACTATTTTTTTTTCTTTTGTCTTTTCTATCAAAACATCAACTAACAAACACAGGCTAAGGATAAGATGCCCTAACCTGCTGATTGTGCAGCTCCAGACTCTATGCCCCTGAGAGGAGATCTTCTCACCACAGGAGGGGATGACTGCCCCACCCAAGCTGAAAAGCTACCAATCAAGCCCACAACTGTCACCAAGACAGCACGCGTGCAAACGCGTGCTGAGTTACAACAGCGCGCGGGTACCCGTGGGCTAGACTTAAACAGATCGCGGGTCTGTTATAAAAGCCAAGATAAAACAATACACAGGAAGTCCAGACCTAAAAAAGGCCTCAAGTATTGACAACCAGGGTCTCTAAAAGGCTTGGATGCTACAACTTCAACAGAAAAGGGAAATTCAAAAAAGAAAAAAAATGCAAAGAATGACCAACACAAAAGGGCAGACTGAAACACAAGACAATAAACCAACAGGACCCAGACAGGATCCCGAAAGCCCCCTGAGAAGGTAAACTTCTGACAGGGATAAGGAGACTACCTCTCAAGCTTTCTGAATGCTACACGCTACTGAAACCTCTGCAGCAAGTGTTCAAACGCGGGCTACAGGAGGTTATGGCACGAGTTACACGCGTACAGGCCTTCTGCAGGCCGCGTGTACCTCTGTGTGTCCCGAGAATAAATGTCAAGCAACAGTCAAGGAAAAACTAGTATTGATATCCAGGTTCCCTGCTAGCTTTAACCTAACAAACAACAAAATAAACAAAGAAACAGAGACTGAACCTCTTTGAACTACCCAAAAGACCTTTAACCAAATCCGGAAACCCTAAGAGTAAATATCCCCAGTGGAGTCGCCAATTCTGTTGTGGGGTTATTCTACCCTACAGACTAACAAGCTAGGGTTTAAACTTGCATGCAGATCATGACCCTTAAGAAATTACTTTTAACCTTCTACCCCAAACCTAAAACCCTTTTTCACATGCAAACATGGAAAGAACCAACGAACCTTTTTATCGACGGTTGGTGTAGATCCTTCGTTGAGTTTTATCCCCTTGCTTCTGCTGCTCCTTCCAAAAAGCGATCCTGCAATCAAGATAAAACTACGCATGCATGCTATTGTTCTACTAGAGGGTTAGAGATTAAACACAAATCAAATAAAACGTATAAAACTCGTGTATTTGGGACGGGAAAAGTATCTTTTTATTAATCTCAAAATGAATCAACTTACAATTATTATAGAGACCGGCCACCGTGCCTCGATCCTGATCCTGGGCTCCTCCTCTTCTTTGTCCTCCAACTGCTTTGCTTGAATTCTCCTAAAGCATGAGGAAAGGCTAAAGGGTTGGGACAAAATGGATTCGGCAATTAGGCAGAGTTTCTTTGCTATGATTTTTCCTCCTTTGAATAGTACCCCTACCCCTTCTTTTATAAGCTAGAAGGAGCTAGGGTTTTAGATGAACTCTCGTCCATGCATGGCTGGGAGTTCCAGTTAACTGACCCAAATCTTTTCGTCCCGGCGGAAACTTTCCTGATTTTTTTCTTTGTTAGGTAAACGCAGGTTGTAGTGGGCCAGCCAGCATTCCAACGTGTGCAGTCTAAGGCCTGCCAGCGTTCCAACGCGCCCAGTGATAGGTTAGGGCGCGGGTTACTTAATTTAGGAGGTTTTTTAAGAGTTTGTTCAGCATGGCTTTGGCAATGAAGGGCACTGTGTTGGCCTGATGCCAGGTAAGCATGGATAGTGCAATTTAGGGTTATAACAAGCACAATCATTCAATTTATCCACAAGATTTTATATTTTCAAAGGTCATAGGCCCTTCTCACCTATATGGCCCAATCTTCAAAAAATAACCTATAAAAACACCAACTTCATAAGAATATGTGGCATGTGCACAAAACAAATTCTTTACATTTACCACTTAACACAATTACACAACCATAAACAAGCACTCACACCATCCCCTCACCCTCACCCTCACCCTCGCCCTCCATGGCAATATTGACAAAAATACTTTGATAAAGATACTAAGAGAGCCGAAGTAACAACAATCTAGCAAACCACAATCTTGACTCTTAATCCTCTACATCTACCATACAAAGCCACATTAACAAATGACCATCAACTAAAATATTTTGATAAGAACTTTGTTGATACCATAAACAAGAACAAAAGTCCCTACGAGGGACTAATAAAATTCACCTAAACAATGATACTTAAAAAATATTATTTTTTCGTTAATGAAAAGCATATTCAAACCTCATAAAAAGATTATAAGATTATATGTATTAAAATTAAAAATTAAAAAGAATATAACAATCTCATTAAAAAAACCCATATCATACAATAGAAAGAAATTAATGGTTGTTTACAAAAGTCTCTTTTGAGTGGTATAACGTGGTAAATGAAGACCATCATTTTGGCTTTGTACAGGATATCATGGTACAATGCATAAGTCAATAATGGGTTATATGTGTGATTTAAATGAGATTAAGAGGTAAATGTAGCATTTAGAAAAAGGAATATCAAAGGAATAGAAGGACATGACTACATTGACCCTATAATGGAGTTACTAGCATGCAATGTGAGAAGTAATATTCTGAATGGAAGCTTAGGAGA
>ML821321.1:121051-159804 GCA_009831015.1 Picea engelmannii
CCTATTTCCCATTATTACAAAATATAATCCCTTTAAATCCTCACACATATCTCTCATATATCTTAGATAAGATATTCCAACCAAATCTCCATGATCTTCTCCTTGGAATGGGCTTGAATTATCTCCTCAAATACTGAAATGGTAGAGGAAGTATTCAAGAAGTCCTTTGAATTAATCCTTCACATATTCCTACACATTACAAAGCTCACACATATTTGAGATATATATGAAAACATGTTGATTTTCTAACATTTAATCACAAATTCCTTTTAAATACTAAAATGAATAAAGTGGAGAATAATAAGGTGAACCCCAAGTATATTTATGGAAATGATATCGTGAAAGGTTAATGGGGCGATGAAATGTGAAGAATGATGAAGGGAAAGCTGGATGAGAATAGGACATTTATGAGCCCCAACACCTTTAATGGGGGAGTTTATCTATAAGGACGAGAGTATTAACATACAACGCAGGCTACAAAATGAATGAACTATAGATACAACAAATAATTTTACCAATTACACGGAAATAAACTATAAATAAGTTATGCTTATCTAATATCATGCTATAGAAATAAAGCACAACCCTGATCAAATTGCTCGGTGGGCTCTCCCAACCGGATTCATGCTAAGGAGAAACTATAAAATAAAAAACGGATAATGCACATGAATTGGTCTCAAAACATCGAATCATCGCTCTTCAATTAATAGAAAACAATATTGTTCAACAATTACAATGTTCCTAATGTACAAAAACTATATCATCCCCCTCCACATCATTTTGCTTTTGTTTTATATACACGGACCCATCGTCAAGATCCCCTATTCCACACCTTGGCAAAATCGACATTAAACAACAAAACTATAAAATATTCATGTTTTATGGTGGCGAACAGAAAAAATTGCAATGTAAATGGTATCCCGTGATATTCTCGTGACATATGAGAATATTGCCATATGATTCCATGAGGATCTCTTTCTTGGGTGTGCTATGATCTCATTCTTGGGTGTGCTATTCTTAGAAAGGTTTTACCATGACTTTGAATTGAGGATAGTGCTTGATTTCTTCCTTTGAAACAAAGGCAATGAGTGTCTATCCATGTTCAGGTGCCCAGGATCAAAACCCATGTTCTGGAATTTCCCTTAAAGTTGTGGAAGTATGTTAACATGAAGTTTGAGTACCATGCTCCTTAGGTGTCATAAGTAAATCATACACTTAAACCTTCTTAAGTATTCATTTTGCGTGCCCTCCAACCAACTCTTGGGATTCATTTTCTGTAAGGTTGGTATTATATTTGAACTTCTTAAGGTCATCCAACTCTTGGGATTCATTGTCTCTAAGGTTGGTATTATATTTGACCTTCTTAAGGTCAACCAACTCTTGGGATTCATTGTCTCTAAGGTTGATATTATATTTGACCCTCTTAAGGTTCAGGTTTTTTATTGAACTACCTTCTCCTTACAATTTATGAAAATTACATAGCCTATAGGGAAGATCTAATTTCATAACCTATAGCGGAAAGCTAATTTCATATACTAGAATTGAAGTTAGCTATTGAACTACCTTCCCCTTACAATTTATGAAAATTCCATAGCCTATAGGGAAAAGTTAATTTCATAACCTACAGGGGAAAACTGATTTCATATACTAGAATTGAAATTAGAGATTCTAAAATAATAAATACATAAATAGAGAGAATAAATTGATTAACTTTGAATATGAGTAGAATGTACACTTAAAAGGTTCAGAAGTATTTCAAAACACATACACTATATTAAGAGTATTTTCATAATTACGAAAAATGATGAAAATATATATTCTCAAATACACATTTATATTTTCAATCTAAAATGTTTCTTTTTTCATATGATGCTCTAATTAAATGTGTTGTTATCATATATTAAAATCCATATTAAAAAACTTAAATAGTAAAAAATCAATGCTCTTATTTAACATAAAGTCATCTTCATTAAGAGAGGACAATGACAAGAGTTAAAATGTAGGAATTCTCATATAAGGCATTAAAATCCATTATGTATTTTTTATCCAATTAAACTTTGGCTTTGGAAATTAATTGAGATAACTTCCAATTAGCTCCTTCAAATGGTTTGTTTATTTTGCTTCAAGCTTTCCATCCCTAGATGAAACATTAAGGATTTTGATAACCACATCACAAACTATAACATATGGTATATGCGGATAATTTTTATTTTCCATTCAATCATATCTTTGTAGGTTTTGCAAGGAATATCCTTTCACAACCAACTTTTCCTTGTTATTTTCAACATTCTAATCTAAATCCATCTTCTTTTTGAAGACCCATTTACATGCAAGGGGTTTCATCCATGAGGCAATTGAGCTAAGTACCATGTATCATTATTTCTATGTGCATCCATTTCTTCATCCATGGTCAATCTATAGGATTCCTTATCCTCTACCTCCACTACCTCCTTTATAGTTCTAGATTCATTGGTGTTAGAAATTAAAGATAATATACATTTGAAATGAGATAGACTATAATTGTACCTTTCCGGTTTTGTGTATTTCCAATTCAATGTCTTTAAGGTTTCAGATAGATTTTCTTCCTCCTCTTCTAAACTATTTGAACCCTCCTTGTCCTTAGTTCCATCATAAACTTGTTGTTCATTTTCTAGTTTACTTTCTCGATCTTTGATGGTAGTTGAACCACTGACTTCTCTGCATCCTTTTCTCACTACACCACTATCTGAGGAGGCTTAACTTATTTGAAATTAAAAGTCCTACTATATAAAACAATTCTAATACAAGATCCTAAATCTTGTAGCATTTCACACCAATAGCATAGTTGAAGAAGATACATTTCACAACCTTGTTATCCAACTGTGATTGCTTCTACTTAGGCACATGAACATACACCTCAACCAAAAACACAACGATGTTGAAGTGAAGGATTCTTAACCATCCAAACCTACATAGGGTTCTAAACCATAAGAACTAGTTTGGGAGACCTATTAATTAAGTGACATACAAAAATATCCACTTATGTTGAAAAATTATTCTCTAGGATAAATTGACTAAGCATACTCCTAGCTTTCTCCCTTAATGTTCTATTCATTCATTCTACCACTAAATTATGTTAATGACTACATGGAGTTGTATTATGTCTTTCAATGTTATTCTCCTTACAAAACTTATCAAAATCTACATAACAAACCTCTCTTCCATTACTAGTCCTCAACACCTTAATCTTCCTACTAAAAACCTCATACTTAGTTCTAATAAAATATACACATGTCCTTTTAAAATAATCACCATGAATGAAAAATAATAAAGAGATATATAAATAGAAGGAACATCGAATACATCATAATGAATTAAGTGCAACAACATAGAATTTTTGTAAGAACTAGAATAAAATTAAATATTGGTCTATTTTCCATATATGCAATGCTTGAAAAAATAAAATTCAAGAGCACAATCATTCGATTTATCCACACAATTTTATTTTTTCAAAGCTCATAGGCCCTTCTCACCTATATGGCCCAATCTTCACAAAAAAACCTAGTTTTTCATTAATGAAAAGCATTTTCAAACCTCGTAAAAACATGATATGTATTAAAGTTAAAAATTAAAAAGAATATAATAATCTTATTAAAAAAAATGTGATACCATGTGCATGGTATAATTTGAAGGTGTCATGGATAAGACCCTCATTATTTTGGCTTTGCAAAGGTTATCATGGTACAGTGCATAAGTCAATAATGGGTTATATGTGTGATTTAAATGAGATTAAGAGGTAAATGTAGCATTTAGAAAAATGAATATCAAAGGAATAGAAGGACATAACTACATTGACCCTATAATGGAGTTACTAGCATGGAATATGGTAAGTAATATTATTGATGGAGGCTTAGGAGAAGGATAGGTTTGTGGTGTAAAATAAGGTGAAAATTCAACAACTTCAAGAAATAAGAAAATAAATTAAAACCCTCATGCAAACTCAAAAGAATAGGAATCTAGAGCCAGATATGAAGTGATACTTTCATGTATGGTTAAGATTAAGGAAGAAACTAATAAACAATTCAAACTTCCAAATGGAGCTCTTTAGAGGCCACCTTTTAAGCTTTTTCTTTTTGTATGTATGTACTATATAGTCTTATTAATTTTTGGAAAGTTTATTGGGAGAGTTTATTGGGTAATACACCTACCATGACAATCTTTCTAAATCCTTGTTAGATAGTTATTATCTTTTCTAATATAGAAGTGAATCTACTTTTGAACTTTGGCTATAATTTTTCTTTTTTAAACTTGTATTACAACATCAACTTAGTCACAATTTTTTATAATACAAAATAACCATAAATGTTTAAAAAAAATGAACTTCAAAATCATGTACATCTACTACCTATCCAACAAATGAACTAACATGCACAACCACCCAGCTCAATAAAACATATCAAAAATCTAAATAAAAATACACTATCACTCATCTATATCTACCATGAAAATCTATCTAGTTCCTTGTTAAATAGTTTTTAAGTGTTCAAATATAAAATTGATATTATTGAAATCTACCAAATAATAAACCTAAAACCCATGATATGTATTAATGAAAAGCATGTTCAAACATAGTAAAAACATGATATATAATAATCTCATTAAAAAAAAAATACAAATCCCACATGATATAATACAAAGAACATACTGCACGCATCACATCTCAGCACAGCACAGTCTCTCAAAGCATTTACTCAGAAATTCAATGAGGAACCTGTTGTACAATTTATACCCAGAATTCAGCTCAGCAGAAAAGAGTTGAGGGTAAAGTGTAACGACATAGTGGGTAACAGAATGGTTTCTACATTGCAGTG
Source organism: Picea engelmannii (assembly GCA_009831015.1). Taxonomy (NCBI): domain Eukaryota; kingdom Viridiplantae; phylum Streptophyta; class Pinopsida; order Pinales; family Pinaceae; genus Picea; species Picea engelmannii. Next base: position 125,902 of record ML821321.1, read on the forward strand.
ACAATAGACCATCACTTCCATTGCAGAGGTTATTTATCATCAAATGAGCGGTTGCCATGACATGTTGGACATATTTAGTCCAACAGAATCTAGTCCAAAAATTCATGGTGTCTTTTGGATTAGGGATGAAACGGAACTAGTTTATTTATAATGGTTGTTTAACATTTTTGTGTTTTTATTTGTGTTTGGTTTTTTGTTCTCCTTTATTTTATTTTATTGACATAAAATGAACTTATATGAGGAAAAGACTAGGTATTTGAATTTAGGAAGTGCATAAGTATACAAGTAATAATTATACAAGTAGTAATAGGTAGAACCTAGTAAGGTCTTAGGATCTTGAATGATGGGGTTATTATGTATGACAAATAATTATATTGGGAGAAGCTTTGGAAATCTTTGCAGACGTGGAAGAAAGTGTTGTACACCATATCAAGTAGAACCAATGTAGATCCATCTTAAATTTGAATCTATCATGCATCCAGAGGCATCAAATCCTCCGAGATGCAAAGATTTCTTTAAGTTTTGTACTCTAAAAGAAATAACCTCAAATCCTATTGCAAAAGATGATGCGCCTAGACCTAGACTAGCAATAGGTGGTTGGAACAAGATCCCAAATCATGTATCTTTTGACACCAATATCATAGCTGATGAAGATACATTTAATACCCATGTTATCCATCTGTGACCGCTTCTACTTAGGAACATGAGCATATTTCTCACAACAAAAAACTCAAAGATGTTTAATTTAGGGATTCTTAACCATCAAAACCTCCATATAGTTCTAATCAACAATAGATAATGTGGTGGGAATGATAATTAAGTGACATACAATAGTAACCACTTTTGTCAAAAAGTTCTTCCCTAAGATGAATCAACTAAGCATACTCCTAGCTCTCCCCGTCAATGTTTTATTCATCCATTGTGCAACTGAATTTTGTTGACGGGTATATGAATTTGTATTATGTCTTTCAATGTCACTCAACTTACAAAATTAATCAAACTCTACATAACAAACCTTTGTGCCATTACTAATCCTCAACACCTTAATATTCCTACTAAAAACCCTCTTACTTAGTTCTAATAAAATATATTGGTGCACTTTTAGAATAATAATCAATGAATGAAAAATAACACATGTCCTTAGAAATAATAGGAACTTTAACTAGACAAAATATCTCATAATGAATTAAGTGCAACGACCTAAAAAACACAACTATGTTTTCCATATATGCAATGCTTGCAAAATTAAAATTCAAGAGCACAATCATTCAATCAATTCAGAAGATTTTATTTTTTCAAAGCGTGTAGGCCCTTCTCATGCATATGGCCCAATATTCACAAAAGCACCCACTATAACACCAACTTCATAGTAATGTGTGGCACATGCAAGGGAGATCCTATTGTATCCTAAAGGAAATGTATAAATTGAGTTTTATTAGTGATTGGCCACTACCATAAATCATCAGGTACAGAACTTAGCATTGCATCAAGGAGTACTATTATATTAGTTTCAATGGTTAAAAAACAAAGAGGGGTTGGAGATTTCTCCATCATCATCCAGTTTCTTCAACATCAATCTACTCATCAAAGCATTGGTATTAATCAATTGATATTGTAATACCCCGAGAACAGACCCCAATTGAAATGTAATTATAGTTGTGCACATAGGTTGGTGAGCTAGGAACATTTTGGGGTAGTGAGCCTATTTTCTATTATGTAATTTCACTCTGAGTTAATGAAAAAACATCATTGTTGTAGACCATCCTGACAGAAAGAGTATGGGGGGATAAACTCCACTAGATGGGAAAGGGGACTAAGGGTATAGGAAGAGAGCTAAAGCATAGGAGCTTAAGCCAAGGGAAACATTATTAAGTATTTCCTAAAGTCACTTTATGGGATATACCAATTTATCCTAAGACTCCAAAGGGGGAAAATGAATCCCCAGGTAGGTTCAGAAGAGAGTTCAGGGGATGACAGGTTTCAAATCAAGTGAATACAAATGAAATAGGAAAACAATATTGCATTTGGGTAAATTTTCCATTCAATCATTCAATCATGGAGGTCTTGCTCTCCATCATTCATACCATCTCTATAATGATGTTGTACGTACTTGTTTCCATCTCCATTTTTCCTTGAGGATGCTTGAAGCGGGATTTGCTAGGAATTAATTTGATGAAGCGGGTTGTCAGGCTCGTGTGCATTTCTCTCCAGGTGATAGAAGTGTTGTTGAAGAAGTAGGTTGTCAGGCCCATGTGCATTCTCCCCAAGTGAGAGATTTTTTGTTGAAGAAGCGAGTTGTCAAGCTCATGGGAATTATCTCCAGGTGAGAGAATTGTCAGGAATTTGATTTCGAAGGTGCAAAGCTGCATCCACAAGGCTCTGAGAATTCATGTTCGGCATGTTGTTGAAGTCGTGGAAGGGAAGTGGGGCAGTCAAAGGAATGTTGAGAAGAGAAGGGGTACACTTCCCAGGGTGGGACATGCATGTGGGGAATGAGAGATTGTAAGTTGGCCATTAAACTTGGCACCTGAATTGGAAATATGTTTTTTGCAGAGAGACCTTACCTGGATAGCATTTCCTTTCCCAAGTGGAGTTTAAGCCCCATCTCGGGGGTGACCTGTTGTTGATTTATAAGTAGCAGATTCTAAGGTTGGGAGGAAAGTCGGGTGTCTACATGTAGTTGCTGGCTAATTTATACCAAATAAGTGTTACCATGTGTTTGTTTTAATTACTATATGTATGATTACGTATTATTGTGTTGGGTACGAGATGCGCTAATTATATTTGAGTACACTACTCTTTAAATTGTACATAAATTGTAATTATGTATTTCTATGCCATGATAATTGTTGTTGGAATTATACATCTTTGGTATGGCTTTCTTGAATATGTTGCTTGCATATCTGGTAGTTATTCATCATAGTTATCATACATAGGAAGTACATTTAAAGGAATAGAATTGATATCAGAGGAATTTATACTTGAATGAAAATTTTTGAACTTCTTATATATATATATATATATATATATATATATATATATATATATCTTAGCAAAAAACTAGTGTAGCTTAACCTACACGAGTTTAAAATGCCCTTCTCAATGTATGGACAGTGTGCAGGGCATGATTCTCTACCTACATGGTGATGGGAAAATAATTAGTCATTAGAGAAGGATTGCAGACAATCTTGAAGGCCTGGTAATGCTTAGAAATTATCTAAGGAAGACCCAAATTTGGCTAAGTTCTGAAGTGGACTGTTAAAAGTGTGATATCTTGTGTATTTTCCCCAAAAAGAATCACAGTCATTAGTTTCGGCACAACAAAACAATATTGGTCGTTGGTTAGGGTTCCTCATGTTTGGGGGCTTGTTGAGGATCAATACCATTGTCGACCATGGATCCATCGGAGAACTATTAGAGATATATTGACCATTGATCGTAGAGGGTTTATGAGAGCATTCCATGGTTAGGTTGGGATGAAACTCTAAACTAACCATAGTTGTCGATCCATCGGAGAATAATCAGAGAGATCGTGACCATTGATCATAGAGGGTCCATCAGATTAGTCCATGTTTAGGCCTGGATAAGACTCTGAATTGCCTAGAGTCATCGATCCATCAAACCATGGAGGTACTGGATTACAACTGTTAGATCTAGTTACCAATATATCGAAGTGAAGTCTAGTGAAAATAGTTTCTTTGAAAGAGACTTTCAAAGGAAACTCTCATGCAGTCGTAGAAAAAACTTTGAAGGAGGAACTCCAAAAGAATATATTGACCATTGATATGTCATCAATGGAGGAACTCTGAGAGGACATCTAGATCATTAATCAATGTATGGGTAATATCAAGTCTCAATCATCGAGTCATTGTGGATGCTACCAGTTTCTATGGTGAGTAATGGAAAGGGGGAGTGGCATCACAGAACCAATGTATAGTGTAAAGTTGTTAACACCTTGATGGATGAACCAAGTATTTAGTGATGATGTGTATGCCCCGTCAAACTGCATGGGATATCCACATGTCAAGTAATGACCAAGCCACTTGTCATGGCGATTTGACACCTTGAGGGATGGTCCACAACGCGTCATGGATGCCACGTGTCATGATAGGTGGTGGGTTGTGGAAGTGCCAGCATGTTCGAAGGATGACACATGTCATCCTCTAATATGTAGAAAGGACCGAGTATGATTCCACATCAGATTAAGTCTCAGAATGGGTCCCTAAATAATAATAGTCAGACTAGCAGGCTGAGAGATATGGCTAGTTCGTCGAAGTTTTAAGGGATGGCAAGGATGTGTTTTGGAAAAAAATTATAACAAAAATAAAGGAGTCAGTGAAACAATGAGTTTCATTGATATATTGATAGGTGATAATTAATCTCAGTCGTAGATCACCTTAGGGTCCATTTTAGCAAGTAAACGAAAGACATGACGTCTTGATGATGTGGTTTTCCAACTCAACAACCCAAAGGTATAGATTAATGATAGGTGTCACTAAATTATTGGATGACAATAAAAAAATGTGTTCCATTGGGTGAGGAGGTCTTGTGGACCTTAATTTTATTTCTAGTTTTTGGATCTACAGGCCAGTGAATCTGGACAATTGACGTCGAAGGAATCGTCGTTAGGGGTAGTAGGATGGCAAGTTGGGAATTAACCAAAGAACATCGATCATGATATAGTTCGGAGACATATTGAGAGTCTTCTATGTCATCGAGGATGTGATGAGGGGATATGGACCATTGGTCGACACAAGGTAGCAATTCAAACTCAATTGTCGATCTGTAGTGGGCCTTGCCCATCTGTTCTAGAAGAGAAATAGGGATGAGTGGTAACCGACGCACACAAAATAACTATTGACTCAAGAAAATCCATTAGATTATTGGTTCGAGGAATGTCATGTGGGAGAAGAGTTACATTTGATCCAAGTCAGAGTCATTGACTCACTTACTGTCGGTAGATGATCGGTGTGAGGACTGTTGGATCTAGGATGGTCCAATTAATGGATCATCTTCAAAAATTTCAATTAAGGTGTTGACAATAAACCCAATGCTCATTGCAATAGCCAACACAACCAAAGTCGTGGGATGCTTAGTCATGGGAGCATTGGATTTGGAGAATTCTTGATATAGTGTCATCAGATTTTTTAGTGTTGGGGTGTTGATGTTCCATGAGAGTAACATCGTGACAATGACAAGGACATAATATTAGATTAAAATCATTGATCTAGAGACCTGAAAGAGTTTACTGGTAGGTGTGACATTGGATGAAACATGGGATAGGAAGCCACATGGATTCCACATGGTAGTGAGATGGCACTTGGCCAATGAGGGACAAGAACTATGGAAGGCCATAAATTTTGATCAAAAGCTCATTTTGGAGCAGGGTGATAGTCATTGGAAGGCTATTGAAGAGAAGAAGACAATGGTTCCCTCAAGAAGAGGTATTGAGATTATTGAGAAAAAGTAAAATTGTAATACCCCATACCTTAAAAGGGAACTTCAGGAGTTAGGTGATGTTACAAAGTGGTATTAGAGCTTCAATTTCAACACTAGGCCTGAATGAGCCAGAGATCAGTTTCAAACTAATGTATTAATGTCAAGATGAGTTGGTATTTAAAAAATTGTCATATTATTTTCTTTCTAATATATTTTTCCACCTGCACCTTTTACATAATTAAGAGTATATAGACCAAAACATAGACCAAAGTCATGACAGACAGGGAATATACAAAGAGGATTTCCAACCATGAAGAGAAAATAAAGGGACAGTGGGTGAACATGAGAAATGAAAGAACTAAATCCAATGGACATGACGAAGGTAAAGATGAAAGAATAAAATTGGTGGAAACTATCAATAATCTGCAAAAAGATGTCTGAATTTATAAAGAAAATAATCAGAGGCTTAGGAAATCCATGGAATAACAAGATGATTTAAACATCAAGCTATTATAAATCCAGGATAGAATAGAGAAGAAAATGGATAAATAGTCATAGTCTAGCAAGTCAAAGGGTCGTAAGTATCGTGACAAAAGAAGTGAGACAAGGAGTGATGATAGCCACCATCAACACTCACCTAAACATTCACCTAGGAGGGCACGCAGTAGCTCAAGTCTGTCCCTTGTCAGAAAGCATAAGAAGATATATGGGTTAGATGAGCTACAGGGAGAGATGAATAAGATTAAGCCTCCAACTTTTGATGGTGAGCATAAAAAGAATGGAAATGCAAAGACCTAGTTGTTGAGTATGAGAAAATACTTCCAGCTACATAATTATTCCTCTCAGGCAGAAGGGAGAATAGAAATTTACCATCTTAAAGGAAAAAAATCATTGTGGTGGGATCAATTTGTACAAGTGAAACACATTGATGGGAAGAAGTTTGCTTGGAGGGAGTTCAATAGATTTTTTGAAAATACATATTTAACCAAACACTAATGTGATAGGAAAATGAAGGACTTCTTTGAACTCAAGCTTGCAAGTATGAACATAGATGACTATGAAACCTGATATTTTTAAAGTTGTTGAAATATGTTCCTTTTGCAAAAGGATGAATAGCTGAAGATTCAAAGGTACTCGAGTGGGCTTCCATAATTTATTAGAGTTAAGCTATAGTATGATGATCCCAAGACACTAGAAGAGACCATAAGAAGATATCAATATCTCTATGATCAGTATAGAGGAAGACTGAATTTCCAAAAGACTTGGGAAGACAAGAGAATAAGTAAGATGGAACAGAGGAAGAAGGGAAGCAAATCAACATTTTTTAGAAATAACACTCAAAGACAACCAAATGCTAAGGAGCCCAGGATGACTGAAACCATGGGACAAAGACCAAGGTAGCAACCAATGAAGTGTTGTTGTTGTAATGTAGACCACATGTACTGGGATTGTCCTCATAGAGATGAAAATTTGAGGATTGTTCATAATTTAAAACGAACTAGAATAATTGAATACATGGGAGGAATTGTACCCAATATTTGTGCAGCCTTGGACTCCAAAATTGAATCGTATGAAAGACTCGAAAATTCGAATTCTCTTTCACAATTTATGAAAGACTCTGAATGATTTTGAGTCTTGTTATCAAGAATAGTCATTATCAACCACTTCCTTTCATATTTTATACTCATAGAATCTAGTCCAAAAAGTCGTGATGTGTGATGTATTTTGGATTAGGGATGAAACAAAACTAGCTTATTTATAATGGTTTTTTAACATTTTTGTGTTCCTATTTGTGCTTGTGTTTAATATCAACTTACTAACAACTTTTTATAATTCAAATTAGTGTTTAACATCAACTTGCTAACAAATTTTTGTAATTCAAATTAGTGTTTAACATCAACTTACTAACAACTTTTTATAATTCAAATTATCATAATTGGTTAAGAACAATAAAAAAAAAAATTCACAATCATATACATCTAGCATCGATCCAACATATTGATACATGGACGGATGCCATATTGATCTTGTAGTTGTTGAACAACATATTGATACATGGATGGCTGCCATTCTTATTCATGTACGACCTATTATTGAATCCATGGAAGGGAAGTTGGGCAGTCAAAGGACTATTGAGCAAAGAAGGGGCACACTTTCTAAGGTGGGACATGCATGTGGGGAATGAGAGACTATTGGCTGGTTGTTAAACTTGGCACCTAAATTGGAAATATTGCTACTACTGAGAGACATTACAATAGGATTTCATTTTCCAGGTGGAGTTTAAGCCCGAGCGCAGGGGTGACCTTTTGCTGAGTTATAAGTAGCAGAGTCTAAGACTAGGAGGAAAGTAGGAGGTCTACATGTACTTGGTGGATTATTTATATGAGATAAATGTCTACCATGTGTTTGGTTTGATTACTATATGTATGATTATGTATTCATGTTTTAGGTACTAGTTGTGCTAATTATATTTCAGGACAATGTTGTTTAAATAATACAAGAATTGTAATTATGTGTTTCTCTACAATGATAATTATTGTTGGAATTATACATCTATGTTATTGTTTTCCTGACATTGAAATATTTTATTTATGGTCGACATTGAAATATTTTTGTGTTAATAATTTTTTTTAATTTCATGTGTCAACTCAATGTTGAGCACGAAAGGAATTACACATCTCTCACATACCGGGTTGTAGAAAACTCATTTTGGCAGAATCAAAGGTGGAAAAAAAAATTCCTCCAAAAGGCAGTGATTGATGGATATGATGTATGGGATGGAATGTTCTAACTAGGTTCAGAAGTAAACATTCTACTTAAGGAGTCTTCTAAATTAATGGGAAACAATAATCGGTTCACTTTCTCATGCCTGTAAAATTAGTCACGGATGTACTCACTCAGCGTCAAGAAAGCGTGGATATTAATCTATCTGTGAATCTGTCATTCTTACGTATTCAAGTGTTTGTACAACAGAATGAGAAAAGTCAATATATCATTCAACCTTTAATGGAGACTTGTCTTTCTACAAAGGAATAACACATAGGGAGAATACAAGAAATGAATAAAAGGAAATGAAAAATTCTACTATAAATTCCAAGGGAGAATACAAGCAATGAAACCAAGGCAATGAGTGCCAATCCATGTTCAGGTGCCTAGGATCAAAACCCATGTTCTGGAATATCCCTTAGAGTTGTGGAAGTATGCTAACATGAAGGTTGAGTACCATGTTCCTTAGGTGTCATAAGTAAATCATACACTTAAACCTTCTTAAGTATTCCTTTTGTGTAACTTCCAATTAGCTCCTTCAAATTGTTTGTTTATTTTTTTTCAAGCTTTCCATCTCTATATGAAACATTAAGCATTTTTATAACCACATCACAAACTATAACATATGGTATATGCAATTATTTTTTCTTTTCCATTCAATCATATCTTTGTAGGTTTTGCAAGGAATATCTTTTCACAACCAGCCCTTCTCACCTATATGGCCCAATCTTCACAAAAGAACCTAGTTTTTCATTAATGAAAATCATTTTCAAACCTCTTAAAAACATGATATGTATTAAAGTTAAAAATGAAAAAGAATATAATAATCTTATTAAAAAAAATATGATATCATGTGGATGGTATAATTTGAAGGTGTCATGGATAAGACCATCATTATTTTGTCTTTGCAAAGGTTATCATGGTACAATGCATAAGTCAATAATGGGTTATATGTGTGATTTAAATGAGATTAAGAGGTAAATGTAGCATTTAGAAAAAGGAATATCAAATGAATAGAAGGACATGACTACATTGATCATATAATGGAGTTATTAGAATGGAATGTGCGAAATAATATTCTTGATGGAGGTTTAGGAGAAGGATAGGTTTGTGGTGTAAAATAAGGTAGAAATTCAACAACTTCAAGAAATGGGAAAATAAATTAAAACCCTCTTGCAAACTCAAAAGAATAGCAATCTATAACGAAATATGAAGTGATACTTTCATGTATGGTTAAGATTAAGGAAGAAACTGATAAACAATTCAAACTTCCAAATGGATCTCTAACCATCTTTTAAGCTTTTTTTTTTGGTATGTATGTACTATATAGTCTTATTAATTTTGGGAAAGTTTATTGGGAGAGTTTATTGGGTAATACACTTACCATGTCAATATCTCTAAATCTTTGTTAGATAGTTATTATCTTTTCGAATATAGAAGTGAATCTACTTTTGAACTTTGGCTATAATTTTTCTTTTTTAAATGTATATTACAACATCTACTTAATCACAATTTTTTATAATACAAAATAACCATAAATATTTAAAAAAAAAAAACCTCAAAATCATGTACATCTACCACCTATCCAAAAAATGAACTAACATGCACAACCACCCACCTCAACAAAACATATAAAAAATCTAAATAAAACTACACTATCACTCATCTACATCTACCATGAAAGTCTATCTAGTTCCTTGTTAAATAGTTTTTAAGTGTTAGAATATAAAATTGATATTATTAAAATCTACCAAATAATAAACCTAAACCTAAAACCCATGATATGTATTAATGAAAAGCATGTTCAAACATAGTAAAAACATGATATATAATAATCTCATTAAAAAAAAATCGAAATCCCATATCATACAATACAAAGAACATACTGCACACAGCACAGTCTCTCAAAGCATTTACTCAGAAATCCAATGAGGAACCTGTTGTACAATTTAAACCCGGAATTCAGCTCAACAGAAAAGAGTTTAGGGTAAAGTATAACGACATAGTGGGTAAAGGAATGGTTTCTACATTGCAGTGACAGTGGACCATCATTGCCATTGCAGAGGTTATTTATCATCATCTTCTGCGTTTCCAGTATCATCATCAAATGAGCGGTTGCCATGACATATTGGACATATTGTGCCATCACGAGCAAGATCCTGCCTAGGACGAGGGTCTATAATACACGACTCAGGGGGCAGCGTATCGGGAGGCTGATCAACATATATGGTTGCAAGATGTTTTCCATTGGAGAGAAAGCGGAAGGCGTAGGTAGAAGATCGACATCGGCGATCCATACTTTCGAAATAAGAGCCATCGACGACATGCACAGCATCTGTTTGATTGCTTAAAGCATAATTTAAGTGTTGCAAATAAACACGGCCGTAAGTRTAATTGCCTGAACCATTCCCGACGTCGAAATAGTTAAGTCGCSAATCTGGCGGATGGCGACGGATGTCTTCGTCATCGCTATTATTCTTAGCAGCCTGTGAAGGATGGCGACCGATGTCTTCGTCATCGCTATTATTCTTAGCAGCCTGTGGCGGATGGCGACCGATATCTTCGTCATCGTCATCGCTATTAATGTTAGCAGCCTGTCGCGGATGGCGGCTATAAGGATGGACGCTACAATTGTTAGCAGCCTGTCGCGGATGGCAACGTATGTCTGCGCCATCGCCATTATTGCTGTCAACATCGCCAAGGTCAACATCCATATAGTTATTACCAACTCCATACCCATCATTGTCGCCATCATCATTATCATTACAACCATGGTCATAACCCCTGGCCCCACCATACTCGCCTTCACACACCAAGCGTCTTAGATGGGGAGGAGGAGGCGCCGCATAACTATCAGGATCGTAACCGTCATTGTCAAAGCCTTCATTATCACGATGGTCTTCGTCACTGTCACTGCTATTGTTGATTGGAGACGAAGGCGGAGAGGAAAAATTCATGTATGCAACGAACAGTACAGTGCACGCACAAGCCTTATCCTATGAAAGACTCCTAATGCTCTTGTCGATCTTATGAATCCTTCTGAGTAGTGATCAAGCATTTTGCGGCATATGCTACCTCCCCATGTCTAAATATCCTCTCCATCCTCTTGGCTGAAACTGTCCTCGGTGCTCCTATCGACATACCTCTTAGAACAACCTTCTTCCCATCCTAATCTCTGAATCCCATTTCCAAGGTTTGGTAGTTGGTTGTGATTTTTCCCAAGGTAATCATCCACTAAACTCCTAACACCACATCTGTGTCCGATAGGTCAACCACATAAAATGTGTCTCTCACTGTGTAGTTGCCTAACTTCATCTCTAAGTTTGGAACTCTGTCTAGACTCTCCACTATGTGGCCATCTACTATCGCAACATCAAATCCCTCAAACTCTTCTGTGTGAAGTGCTCGTCTCGATACTAGTGAAGCGTCGATGAAGTTTTGGGTGGCCCCACCATCTATCAAGGCAATTGCCCATTGCCCCTGAATAATCCCTCTGATACGGAGGGTATCATACCTGAGAACACCATAAAGGGTCGATATGACACCTCCCTTTGTTGGTTTCCTCCTATTAGCCTGTTCTGGCGATTGTGGGACTACTGGAGGATGGGCTCTTGCCGGTGTCGGTGGTCTACGGGGAGGCTGCTCCTCTGCTGGTGCTGACTCCTCCTCTGAACTAGTGTATCCACTGTCCTGCTCATCCTCCTCACTGTCCACGCTATCTGCTGCTACCTCAATATATGAATCTCTCCCTTTACCATGCACCTGTGGCCTGGGACCCAAGGATCTATGCAGATGAAGCAAAGCTTCTTCCTCATAAGATCTCGCCTAGTCTCATCATCCAACTTCTCATTTCCCTTCCATTCTCTCTGAAATGGCTTCCTGTCTCTGTAGCGCCTCTTTTCGGCTACCATAACTTAATCGCTCTTAAATTACAGGCATTATATAAAACACATGCATTTAAGCAAGAATACATTTAAATCTCAGAGTAAACATATGAGTTACAACCATAATTAACAATTCAATAGCATGGCATTCTAATTCATATACACAACAGAAAACATGATACATAACAGCACAGTCATGCAAAACATAATTAAAGCATAATCAGATACTTATCTTTATCAATGGTTGATTCCACCAACCAAGTACAGGCCTTCCACGAACCTCCCAGCCTTCGACCGCACTGCTCATCAAGCTCAGCAGTGGGTCACCCCTGAGTTGGGACTAAGCTCCACCCCGAGACAAGGAATTCCTAGGCTAGGCTGAGGTTACAGGGAAAACAACACACAACAACAACAAGGAAGGGATTCTCTCCCCAAGAACCTCCCACGCTCACTGCCCACAGACCTTCATTCCCCACATGCCTGTTCCACCCCAGGAGAATACACCTTCTCTGTCACCTGGACAGTCCTTCGACTGCTAATCTCCCTTGCCTTGGGTTACAGGAACAGGCCGGACTGGAATTCTCCGGGCTCTATGGCAGCTACAAGGTTCCTTCCAGGAGTTCCCTCCTTCCTCTGCGCACTCTCTCGCTTGGAGGGAGTCGCTCACAGGTCCAACAACCTGTTCTACCAACCTCAACCACCTCTCTCACCTGGAGAGAGCGTTGTACCACTGGCCAACAAGACCCCACGCAATCCAGCACTGCGTGGTCACAGCAACCACGAGGAAAACAGACACGGGCTTTCCAAACTGGTTGAACAATCACAGGATAGTCTCACGGTTTTGGTTTTGGGATTGCGTGAGGTGTGCAGAGATCCCTCACACAGGCTCCCACTGTTCAGACAGAGGATGTACCAGCGATCTCAGAAATCAACACATGTTTTTCCCACTAGTTCAACAACGGCATAATTGTTCCCAGATCACGGCTTCCCGACAAAGGATTCAACAACGACGGAATGGAGGAGGAGGAACCCCTCTCACGGCTCACCCTGGCCTTTTATTCTCATGCGTCAGGGTTGACATTTGTCACCCATGGAACTGCATGCGTTCCACCCGCACGCATCACTCTTGTACGTTTTCCCTTTTGCTAAACTTAGGATAAAACATAAATACACATGTCTCTTTTGGAATAATATTAAAATATTATTCTGAGGCTTAAGCCCCCTAGGCTTAGCCCCCAGGCTCAACACTTAGCCCCTTTCCCACCTTCCAGCCCCTAATTCCTTGCCCACTCTGTGGATGCTCAGTCCCCCTTCACTCATTCATCGTGGTCGGTCTGCACCTGGTGGTGTTTATATTTTATTAAGTGTTTTGCATGATTACATATACAACAGCAAGCTCCTGGCCTTCAACACTTAGGCTCCTTGGCCTAACAAACACATAAGCCTCTAGCTTATAAGAACTTGGCTCACCAGCCTATGAGATATAATTACAATTTCTTTCAGGACATAGTTTACTACGGGGCTCGGCCTTGGGGACACTACAGTCTCGATCCCTCTGGGACACAAATGGTTTGGAGAAAGTTTTAGTCTTTGGCACTGAGTCTGCCAGATATTGAGTGCGAAGGATGGCATCCTGCAAACTGGGAGTCATATATGCCTTCACCCATCCTCTCAAAGGATCTGTGAGTCCTTCTGTGAATAACATGATCATCCTGGGCTCTGATATATCTGTCACTACCATGGTTACCCGTTGAAACTCTGTGATGAACACCTATGTTGTGCCAGTTTGTCTCAACTGGGCTAGATCCCTGAAGTGTATCTCGGGATTCTTCATGTCAAACCTGTCCATGAGCCTATCTGTAAACTCCATGTAGGAGGTGATGTGACTGTGACCCAATGTCACCAGTGCATGATACCACCACTCATGTGCCTCACCCTCCAAGTGTAAGGTCGCGAAACTAATGGCCTTTGTCTCGATCATCTGATTGAGATTTTAATACGTGTCTAGCTTCTGTACCCAAGATCTGGCGGTGTATTTGGATGATCCGTCGAAACAAGGGATGGTGAGTTTCCCAACTTTTCAGATGAAATCGAGGTTATGCCCCTGCTATTGTTGTGGTCCTCCCCTTTGCGGCTCTCTGGGGCGGTTCCTGAGTTTGAGTCCACAGTACTCGACTAATTCATGTCCTAATGGAAGTCACGACCCAATGCTGTGTACTCCCTCCTATACTCTGCAATGTCGTCGGCATGAGTGGGTGGCCTCTGTGTTATCGGTGGCAGTGCTGCTACCGGGGGTGCCCTCTGGAAACTGGGAAACAAGGGTCTAGGAATCCTACTCGCAGAGGTGTATGTGTGAGAGGGTGATTGGGGTCTACTGCCTACTCCCGAGTTCCCCTGTGTTGCATGTGGGACTTGTGTATCTGGGGTGCCCACTCTATCCAATCTATCAACCACCTGTGTCAAGGACCGAGACATGGTCCGTTGACTAGCTAACATATCGTTGATAACCTGCATGAAAGCTGCCTCTGGATCTACGGGGGCCTTTCCACTGCCCTTTGGTTGCTTATATCTGTCTCCTAGAATCCTCTCTGCCTCGTGCTCAGAGTCACGCTCTTCCCTTCTCACTGCTTCTCTGTGTGGCTCTTCCTCTTCCTCTGAGCTAGGAGGAAAAGGGGGGAAATCAGGCCTATGCCTTCTTCCTTGATGACTGTTGTAAGTGACATATTCGTCACCTACGTGTTCACGGCCCTCTAGGTCTTATGTTGCACTAATTGTCTTTAGTCACAGGTTGGCAGGACTAAAGCTCTGGTACCACTGTAATGTTCCTAACTTGGCTAGTTTAGGAAACGATGGATGATCTTCCCGGTGACTAGGGTGTGTCTTTCAACACCGAAATCAACCAACTGGTGTCTCCCTCCTAAAATACACTGAACTATCTCTCCTGAGATGTGCCTCTTCTCCTCAATGACAAGTCATAATCTGCATAATGATGAATTAGGTCGTCGACACTTCCTTTATAGCTTTCCAAAACCCTAAATCATGTTGAAACCCTGATTCACTATTGACTTCCAAAACCCTAAATCACTGTTGAAACCCTAATTCACTGTTGATTTCTATTTTTAGCTCACAATGACTTAAAAACGCTTTTAACCCTTTTTAGCTCAATGTCACTTTCTGAATATAACACCTGTGACTGGAGTGACCTCTAGTAACCCTGTTTACCCCTATTTGGCCCTGGTTATAGTCTAATGGGGCGGTTTAGACCATTAAGCCTCCTCTCTGGAGCTCCTATTTGGAAAGGGACATTACACTCCTACCTCTTAGAAACATTTCACCTTATTGTTCAAAAAAGCCCGGTTGCTACCTTATGAGAGTGTAATGATTGGGCTAGATGGGCTAGGTGACTCCCTACTCATATTATAGGGGGGCACTTGAAAATTCCACCAACCATTTTAATAAATGATACATCTTCAATTTAATATTTCACTTAGCTTGTGCTGTAAGATGTACGAATATGTTAGCACATGTTGGTGCATGTTAGAATATGTTTGGAACTATGCCCTCTGGAACTAGGAGCTCTGGAAATATGCCCTCTAGAACTATGACTTCTAGAACTATGACTTGTGGAACTATGACCTCTAGAACTACGTGCTCTAGAACTTTGACATGTGGAACTACGCCCTCCAGAACTATGACCTATGGAACTATAACCTATGGAACTATAACCTATGGAACTACGCCTTGTGGAACTATGACCTCTAGAACTATGACATCTGGAACTACGCCCTCTAGAACTATGACCTCTGGAACTATGACCTCTAGAACTACGCACTGTAGAACTATGACCTGTGGAATTGTGACCTGTGGAACTATGACCTGTGGAACTCACCCTCTGGAACTATGACCTGTGGAACTTTGACGTCATAGTTCCATAGAACGTAGTTCCAGATGTCATAGTTCCACAAGGCGTAGTTCTAGAGGTCATAGTTTTTTCTGGAAAAATCACTACCAACTACCAAACCTTGGAAATGGGATTCAGAGATCAGGATGGGAAGAAGGTTGTTCTAAGAGGTATGTCGAAAAGAGCACCGAGGATAGTTTCAGCCAAGAGGATGGAGAGGATATTTA
Source organism: Picea engelmannii (assembly GCA_009831015.1). Classification (NCBI taxonomy): domain Eukaryota; kingdom Viridiplantae; phylum Streptophyta; class Pinopsida; order Pinales; family Pinaceae; genus Picea; species Picea engelmannii. Next base: position 142,119 of record ML821321.1, read on the forward strand.
GACATGGGGAGGTAGCATATGCCACAGAATGCTTGATCACTACTTAGAAGGATTCAGAAGGTCGACAACAATACCATACAGAGATCAAAATTTATTGGGATGACATCAGCAGGTCTTTGAGGAAATTCCACCAGGGAGACCACCTGTCAGGGGGTTTGAGCACACCACTGAGTTCGAGGAGGGGGACAAACCTATGATCACCCCCCCCCCTATCGTCATCCTAGGAGGTTCAAGGATGAGATAGAGAAGGAAATCAAGGAATTGTTGGCGATGGGACACATCAGACCAAGAAACAACCCATTTTCTTCTTCAGTTGTCTTAGTTATGAAGAAGGATGGCACCATGAGGATGTCCATTGATTACCAAGCCTTGAACAAGAAAACCATCAAGAACCAGTACCCTATCCCACTTATTGACGAGTTGATGGTGGGCAGAAAATTCGTGGTCAAGACTGATCACAACAGTTTGAAGTATTTCCTTGAGCAAAAGTACCTCAATGAGTGCCAACAGAAATGGGTGACGAAGGTACAAGCATTCGACTTTGACATATATTATGTCAAGGGGAAGAAGAACAATGTGGTCGATGCACTATCGAGGAGACCTATGACATGTTCTTTGATGGAGATTTCAGCAGATTGGAAATCCCACTTGTTAGTGGAATATTACAAGAACAAGTTCGCTTGTGAGGTGATGGATGGGCAGACACAGGATGACCGATATAGGGTCATTGACGATGTCATATTTTTCAAGGATAGAGTCTACTTGGTGCCAGATTCAGGGCTTAAGAGGAATATCCTCACCGCAGTTCATGATTCACCTCTAGCAGGCCATCAGGGGTTTTTCAAAACCTACAGACAGATCAGAGAGAAGTTCTCATGGAAGGGCCTCAAACAAGACGTTATGAAACACGTCAGCGAGTGTGTGACTTGTCAGTAGAACAAGTCAGAGCATGCTCTTCCAACAGGGCTACTTTAGCCACTCCCCATTCCAGAGCAGAAATGGGAGAGTATATCTATGGACTTCATCACAGGTCTACGCAAGGTCCAGGGTAAGGACTGTATCTATGTAGTGGTCGACAGATTGACCAAGTTTGCTCACTTCTATGCCATACCAACAGAGTACAACGCAGTTCAGGTAGCTGAGCTTTTCTTTAGGGAGGTCTTCAGACTTCATGGGTTGTCGAAGAACATCATCAGTGACAGGGATAGTCGGTTCATAGGGACATTTTGGAGAGAGTTGTTTCATTTGGTGGGGACAGAGTTGACACCTAGCACCAACTATCACCCTCAGACAGAGGGGCAGACCGAGATTGTCAATAAGTGGGTTGAAGGGTATTTGAGGAACTATGTAGGAGGACAACATAGAACGTGGGTAAAGTGGTTACATTTAGGAGAACATTGCTACAACACCACCTTCCACATGTCCATTGGTATGACACCCTTCCGAGAATTGTACGGATATGATGCTCCCACTTTGGTAGACTTGGTCTTCGGGGAGAGCATAGCTCCCAAGGCCAAGGATTGGATCATAGAGGGTCAGGAGATTCTCAAGTTGTTGAAAGAGAACCTGCAGACGACGCAAAACTGACAGAAGATAAGTGCGGACAGCCATAGGCTAGAGCATAGCTTTGAGGTCGAAGATTTGATTTTCTTGAGACTCCAACCCTACAAACAATCATCTCTAAAGAAGAGTGGGTTCGAGAAGCTCAGCCCATATTTTATGGTCCTTACAACATCATGCGTCGAGTAGGCGAGATTGCTTACGAGCTAGAGCTTCCAGAGGGGAGCAAGATTCATAACGTGTTCCATGTGTCTTGCCTCAAAAAGGCATTGGAACAAGTCATTAGCACATCATAGGAGCTTCCCCCGTTGGATGAGGAGGGACAGTTGGAGTTAGTTCCGAAGGAGGTTTTGGAGTTCCGAGAGCAAAAACTGAGGAGCAGGGTCATCAGAGAGTGTTTGATCAGATGGAGAGGGCTTCCAATAGAGGACACTACTTGGGAGAGTGAGCAGGTGTTGCAACACCCTGGACTGGTATTGCTTGAGGACAAGCAATTTCGGGAAGGGAGGACTGTAATGTCCCTTTCCAAATAGGAGCTCTAGAGAGGAGGCTTAATGGTCTAAACCGCCCTGTTATACTATAGCCAGGGCCAAAGAGGGGTAAACAGGGTTATTAGATGTCACTCCAGTCACAGGTGTTATATTCAAAAAGTGACATTGAGCTAAAAAGGGTTAAAAGCATTTTTAAGTCATTATGAGCTAAAAATAGAAGTCAACAGTGAATTAGGGTTTCAACAGTGATTTAGGGTTTTGGAAGTCAACAATGAATTAGGGTTTCAACATGATTTAGGGTTTTGGAAAGCTATAAAGGAAGGGTCGGTGACCTAATTGATCATTATGCATATTATGACTTGTCATTGAGGAGAAGAGGCGCATCTCAGGAGAGATAGTTTAGTGTATTCCAGGAGGAAGACACGAGTTGGCTGATTTCGGTGTTGAAAGACACACCCTAGTCACCGGGAAGATCATCCAACATTTCCTAGACTATCCAATTCAGGAACATTACAGGGAGCATGGATACAATTAGCCTCTTTCCTTAGGGATACATGAAAAGGGGATTTTACTAATGTTGATTGGGAACATCCTATTCATGTGGATCTTTCTAAACTAGACAAAACTCTTTCCTCAATAACTATGATGATGAGCTCCATGAATTATTAGTTTAAATGTTTCACAACATCTATACTTATAATGTCTATATACATATGTTATACCTTTTAGTTTCCTCAAACTATATTATATATTATTTTGAACTTACAATTTTTAATTTTATATGTTATTATGTATTGAAATCTTTTGTCATGATGTCAAAATTTAATTGTTTTAATAATTCCATGTTATAAAGTGTTTTAACATGAGTAAATCTATTTTTTTAATTAATGATGCTATTGATCATTTCAATGTACAATCCACTTACTTTATTTTAAAGTTTTAAATATTATTTTATTAATTGTCAAATAAATAAAATTTTAATATAAAATAATATAATTATTTTGTTATCCTCTAGTAAGAAGGATACACATTGGCTGACAAAAGCTACAAGGTGATGATTGTAAGGTCCATGTCTTTATGTGCAATAAAATCAATTTTGTTAGAAATTTTTTACTTTATATGGATATCGTGTCTTGACTCAATAACCAAAACAAGAAAATCCATTTTTTATTAATTTACTAGATAAATATTGTTAAAGACAATCCTTAAAATTTCTAAGGAAATAAATCCATAACATTACACCTTACCAAACATATTTTGAAAGGTTATTAAAAAATTTCAATGGATTTTCCACTAATATTTTTCCATTAGTTTTTCCATCCCAAATACAAAAGGTCTCGGTCAAGAAAAAAATTGTATGAATAGACTTGAATTTGTGCCCCATCAAAGGCTACAATGCAAATTTGCATAACAGAATGCTACAGTTGAAATTAAGAACTATGACCTCTGGAAATATGCCCTCTAGAACTATGACCTCTAGAACTATGACTTGTGGAACTATGACCTCTAGAACTACGTGCTCTAGAACTTTGACATGTGGAACTACGCCCTCCAGAACTATGACCTATGGAACAATAACCTATGGAACTATGCCCTGTGGAACTATGACCTCTAGAACTATGACATCTGGAACTACGCCCTCTAGAACTATGACCTCTGGAACTATGACCTCTAGAACTACGCACTATAGAACTATGACCTGTGGAATTGTGACTTGTGGAACTATGACCTGTGGAACTCACCCTCTGGAACTATGATCTGTGGAACTTTGACGTCATAGTTCCATAGAACGTAGTTCCAGATGTCATAGTTCCACAGGGCATGGTTCTAGAGGTCATAGTTCCTCTGGAAAAATCACAACCAACTACCAAACCTTGGAAATGGGATTCAGAGATCAGGATGGGAAGAAGGTTGTTCTAAGAGGTATGTTGACAGGAGCACCGAGGACAGTTTCAGCCAAGAGGATGGAGAGGATATTTAGACATGGGGAGGTAGCATATGCCGCAAAATGCTTGATCACTACTCAGAAGGATTCAGAAGATCAACAACAATACCATACAGAGATCATAATTTATTGGGATGACATCAGCAAGTCTTTGAGGCAATTCCACCAGGGAGACCACCTGTCAAGGCATTTGAGCACACCATTGAGTTCGAGGAGGGGGCCAAACCTATGATCACCCCCCCCCCCTATCATCATCCTAGGAGGTTCAAGAATGAGATAGAGAAGGAAATCAATGAATTGTTGGCGATGGGACACATCAGACCGAGAAACAACCCATTTTCTTCTTCAGTTGTCTTAGTTATGAAGAAGAATGGCACCATGAGGATGTCCATTGATTACCAAGCCTTGAACAAGAAAACCATCAAGAACCAGTACCCTATCCCACTTATTGACGAGTTGATGGTTGGCAGAAAATTCGTGGTCAAGACTGATCACAACAGTTTGAAGTATTTCCTTGAGCAGAAGGACCTCAATGAGCGCCAACAGAAATGGGTGACGAAGGTACAGGCATTCGACTTTGACATAGATTATGTCAAGGGGAAGAAGAACAATGTGGTCGATGCATTATCAAGGAGACCTGCGGCATGTTCTTTGATGGAGATTTCAACAGATTAGAAATCCCACTTGTTAGTGGAATATTCCAAGAACAAGTTCTCTTGTGAGGTGATGGATGGGCAGATACAGGATGACCGGTATAGGGTCATTGACGATGTTATATTTTTCAAGGATAGAGTCTACTTGGTGCCAGATTCAGGGCTTAAGAGGAAGATCCTCACCGCAGTTCATGATTCACCTCTAGCAGGCCATCAGGGGTTTTTCAAAACCTACAGACAGATCAGAGAGAGGTTCTCATGGAAGGGCCTCAAACAAGACGTTATGAGACACGTCAACGAGTGTGTGACTTGTTAGCAGAACAAGTCAAAGCATGCTCTTCTAGTAGGGATACTTTAGCCACTCCCCATTCCAGAGAATAAATGGGAGAGTATATCTATGGACTTCATCATAGGTCTACCCAAGGTCCAGGGTAAGGACTGTATCTATGTAGTGGTTGACAGATTGACCAAGTTTTCTCACTTCTACGCCATACTGACAAAGTACAACACAATTCAGGTAGCCGAGATTTTCTTCAGGGAGGTCTTCAGACTTCATGGGTTGCCGAAGAACATCGTCGGTGACAGGGACAGTCGGTTCATAGGGACATTTTGGAGAGAGTTGTTTTGGTTGGTGGGGACAGAGTTGACACCTAGCACCAGCTATCACCCTCAGACAGATGGTCAGACCGAGATTGTCAACAAGTGGGTTGAAGGGTATTTGAGGAACTATGTAGGAGGACAACATAGAATGTGGGTAAAGTGGTTACATTTAGGAGAGCATTGCTACAACACCACCTTCCACATGTCCATTGGTATGACACCCTTCCGAGAATTGTACGGATATGATGCTCCCACTTTGGTAGACTTGGTCTTTGGGGAGAGCATAGCTCCCAAGGCCAAGGATTGGATCATAGAGGGTCAGGAGATTCTCAAGTTGTTGAAAGAGAACCTGCAAACGACGCAAAACCGACAGAAGATAAGTGCGGACAGGCACAGGCTAGAGCACAACTTTGAGGTTGAAGATTTGATTTTCTTGAGACTCCAACCCTACAGACAATCATCTCTAAAGAAGAGTGGGGTCGAGAAGCTCAAGCCCATATTTTATGGTCCTTACAACATCATGCGTTGAGTAGGCAAGGTTGCTTACGAGCTAGAGCTTCCAGAGGGGAGAAAGATTCATAACGTGTTCCATGCGTCTTGCGTCGAAAAGGAAGTGGGACAATTCATTAGCACATCATAGGAGCTTCCCCCGTTGGATGAGGAGGAACAGTTGGAGTTAGTTCCGAAGGAGGTTTTGGAGTTCCGAGAGCGGAAACTGAGGAGCAGGGTCATCAGAGAGTGTTTGATCAGATGGAGAGGGCTTCCAATAGAGGACACTACTTGGGAGAGTGAGCAGGTGTTGCAGCACCCTGGGCTGGTATTGCTTGAGGACAAGCAATTTCGGGAAGGGAGGACTGTAATGTCCCTTTCCAAATAGGAGCTCCAGAGAGGAGGCTTAATGGTCTAAACCGCCCTGTTATACTATAGCCAGGGCCAAAGAGGGGTAAACAGGGTTACTAGAGGTCACTCCAGTCACATGTGTTATATTGAAAAAGTGACATTGAGCTAAAAAGGGTTAAAATCACTTTTAAGTCATTATGAGCTAAAAATAGAAGTCAACAGTGAATTAGGGTTTCAACAATGATTTAGGGTTTTGAAAGTCAACAATGAATTAGGGTTTCAGCATGATTTAGGGTTTTGGAAAGCTATAAAGGAAGGGTCGGCGACCTAATTGATCATTATGCAGATTATGACTTGTCATTGAGGAGAAGAGGCGCATCTCAGGAGAGAAAGTTTAGTGTATTCCAGGAGGAAGACACCAGTTGGATGATTTCGGTGTTGAAAGACACACCCTAGTCACCGGGAAGATCATCCAACGTTTCCCAGACTAGCCAATTCAGGAACATTACAGGGAGCATGGATACAATTAACCTCTTTCCTTAGGAATACATGAAAATGGGATTTTACTAATGTTGATTGGGAACATCCTATTCATCTGGATCTTTCTAAACTAGACAAAACTCTTTCCTCAATAACTATAATGATGAGCTCCCATGAATTATTAATTTAAATGTTTCACAACATCTATACCTATAATGTCTATATGCATATGTTATACCTTTTAGTTTCCTCAAACTATATTATATATTATTTTGAACTTATAATTTTTAATTTTATATGTTATTATGTATTGAAATCTTTTGTTATGATGTGAAAATTTAATTGTTTTAATAATTCCATGTTATAAAGTGTTTTAACATGAGCAAATCTATTTTTTTAATTAATGATGCTATTGATCATTTCAATGTACAATCCACTTACTTTATTTTAAAGTTTTAAACATTATTTTATTAATTGTGAAATAAATAAATTTTTAATATAAAATAATATAATTATTTTGTTATCCAAGGATACACATTGGTTTACAAAAGCTACAAGGTGATGATTGTAAGGTCCCTGTCTTTATGTGCAATAAAATCAATTTTGTTAGAAATTTCTTACTTTATATGGATATCATGTCTTGACTCAATAACCAAAACAAGAAAATCCATTTTTTATTAATTTACTAGATAAATATTGTTAAAGACAATCCTTAAAATTTCTAAGGAAATAAATCCATAACATTACACCTTACCAAACATATTTTAAAAGATTAATAAAAAAAATTCAATGGATTTTCCACTAATATTGCTTTCCATCATTTTTTCCATCCCAAATACAAAAGGTCTCAGCCAAGAAAAAAATTGTATGAATAGACTTGAATTTGTGCCCCATCAAAGGCTACAATGCAAATTTGCATAACAGAATGCTACAGTTGAAATTAAGAAGTATAAATGCAGTTAAGGGGGTTGTCTGATATGTAAATGAAGCGAATACACAATAGGTTATATAGTCTTGCAGTCTCTAAATTTGTTTTGTTTCAACGCTTTCAAGGATGCCACTTGTCACTCTTGTTTTAATTTAAGCCTGCATCGAAGGGCACCGCCTGTATGCAAGCATCACCAGAGATGAAATTAAACACTGAAATTTTGAGCATCAGAAATGTTCATGGCGTGATAGCCAAGCCATTGAACTCGCCCTGCAGTTCCTGCCCCTGGTTCCGAATTCATATATTCGTGATAATAAAGCGTGGTCAAGGCAAAGTCGACCATTCTAGACAACCTGCAGGTTCGACCACATCATCGATATAAACTGATCGATATATGAATCGATATAAACTGTGCGAGAGCACTGTTTCCATGGCCTCCCCAATAATGTTTGGAAAGATATTTTCACCAGATCCAGATTGGCCACAGCAGAGATGGTGCAATTTTGAATAGAGATTCCAGTGTTTTGATTTGGATCGGCTCTTCCTTGAGTCGTGAAACAATTTTTTTGATTATCCATCAGTTTCCTGGGGAGGAGATTGCAGTTTTGAAACACCGTCGTCGCGTTGGCGAAGATACAATCAATTGTGTTGTAAATAACGCATTCCCGGTAGAATTGTGCGTAAATAGTGTCTTGGTAACCTTTGAAGCTGCAGCAATAGAATATTGATAGATCGGACGTAACTTAGAGGGCGACAGCCTGATGCCGTGTTCTCGAAAGTGATATCCCGAGCGAGAAATCCTTGCCCAACTACAACTGTAATCACAATTATTTTTCGTATGAGCGCAACAAGAAAAGAAAGATCTAAACAAAACTAGCAAAGTTGCAATTTGTGGAAACAAAATTAGAATGACCTTCCACAGATCTATTATCCCCATGCCAAACAAATCGCACCTTTTCCGACTTCCCCAGATGCTCCGTAACTGTCACAGGCATAAGCAAGGAGATGTTAAAATTGAAGGCGGACACACTTCTATTTAAAAACATAACAATTGAAGTGATCTAAATTAAGTATTGATAAATGGCGTATTAGTACAGCTAATATGAGAAATCAAACTTTGAAAAACGAAACGCCATTGAACCATTGACCTGCGCTTTGCTTTCACCCATCATAGACACTACCTAACAAAACTAGCAACATACAGAGCGCYTGTAGTCATCGTTGTCTGCGTAGGCTTCAACATTTGCAAGAAAAAAAATCGTTTTGCAAATTCTGTGAAAGAATTTTAAAATAACCTAGCTAACCGCTCAATTCAATTTCAAATTAATTTCAAATAAAGCCAGCTTCTTACCAACTTGAAATTTCAAGCCCGCCTCTTTTTGGAGTTCAAATTTCAAGCCCGCGTCTTTCTGGAAGTCGTATGCATTAATGGAATCCGTTGGCGCATGGCATGAATGGTTCACTATGGCACCCTGCATTGCATTGAATGCGAGGGGACGTCCAACTACAGTGTTGTGACGGGACTGGGCGGTGGAGGGGCGGAACGGGGCCTGGGCAGAACGGGGCGCTGGGCGGGCGGCGGAGGGGTATGACGGCTGGGCATCCTCCCTTTTGGTGCCCGGTGCCCGAGACGTCCCATCAGGCTCCAAAACGTAACGCAGTTAGCTTACTCCTTTACAATTTGTTGCGATGGTGGCATCATGTGGATGCATGCGTGTCAAGGGTAAGGTCGACGGCCTTATGGGGGGAGGGGGAACTCTTCTCTTAAAATTTGTTTACTTGGTGGTGGAAGGCTTGGCCGCCATGACCTCCCCCTTGGGTATACCCCATGGTTTCCATGGTGGCCTTCCCAAGGTTGTAAACATATAAAAAAAAAAATTAATTAGTTTAAAAAGGATTTTTATGGGTAATTATAAATTGGATTTTGTAGTTAGGTTTGGCAGGTCGCGGTATAACTTGGAGCTTGAGCGTATTTGTATTTCACATCTTTGGAGAGAGTCGTAACATAGGTTTGTTTGTTTTAATATAAATTTTATTTTTATTTTTTTATTATTAATAAGTTTTTATTTAACAAATATATATTTACATGTATATGTGTTTTATTAGAATATATTTTAATCAAACAAATTATATTTTATAAATTTTTTTGGTTTTTGTTTTTTTTTATTTTATATCTATAATCAATGTTAAGTTAAGAAAATATTTATTTATTTTATTATAAGTTCTTTTATTTTAAAACAAAGAAAAAAAAAATCTTTCATATAAGAATTAAGGAGTATATATATATACAAATCTCTCATAATCTTTTATAGTGTGAAATTTAGGAAATCTAATCCTTCATTTTTCCTCTATCTTTTTTTAGTAGGTGATCATTTTTATAGTAAAGAGGGTTGTAACATTTTATTTTTATAGTAAAACAGGGTTTGAACAAGTGGATAGGGGTTGGACGAGACTGGATGGATAGGTTAGCAGGATTTTTTCCTGCTACCTCTTCCTTTTCTTGTTTTTTCTGTTTTGTTTTTGGGGTAGTTTCTTAGGATTTCTTAGGGTTAGAGTTACTTCCGTTTTGGACTCTTTTCAATTCTAGGTTGGTTCTATTTTTGGATTATTTATGGTTGTTTTAAGAGTTGTAATTAAAGGGTTTCAAGGTTACATGTTTAGGGTTTCTAGGTTGTTTATGGAACCGTTTGCATAAGATTGCACTCATGTAGGTGGGTAAGTTGTAGGTCTCACTTTTGAAACTAGGCTTTAATATCAAATGTAAAGCCCTTCAGTTTTTTGAAACTAGGGTCTAATACCAAATGTAAAGCCCTTTACTAGAGCTTCAAAGTTAAACAGTAAATTTGTAATCTAAATTACTTTTCTTTTCTTGAAAGATTCATTATGAACAAGTTCAGTTTTGAAACTAGGCTCTAATACCAAATGTATTTCCCTTCACTAGAGCTTCAAAGTTAAACAGTAAATTTGTAATCTAAATTACTTTTATTTTCTTGAAATATTCATTATGAACAAGTTTATGGTGTATTTGTGTTTGCATGACATATCATTTCTATCATCGCAACAAATCTAATTTCTGATGAATTTCTAGCAAATTAATCATAAATATCAAATTCTCCAATTATACCATCCAAAGTAGTCTCAAAAAACATTATACATTTTCAATATATAGATACATATCATAACTTTCATTTAGAACAAAATTGTAAACTAGTAAACTACCTCTTGAAGAAGAAGTATGTCCCTTTCTTTCATGTTGTTGCTAACTGCTTGAAATGCTTGAAACTGCCTGAAAACTTAATCTTTTCCTCCCAGCCAGCTAGGAACAGAACCTCTTCGGCTCCCTAGCTCCAAGAATCATTGTGGTTTCCTGGCCTTCGAGCCCAAAATTACCAACAACCATCCAATCTCGTATGCAGCCAAAATTTCCCAAATCAAATTCTTACCCAAGGTTTTCTGCTCATTTCTCTCCTCCTCTTCCTTCCAAAAAAAAATCCCCCCTTTTCCCCTTCCTTCCTCAACACTCTCCCCTCTAACATAACTTGTGCCTCTTACTTCCTTCAAACCCTCCCTCATACATTCCTACCTACCCTTATCTCTTCCAACTTGCCCATCACACATAATACAAGAAATAATCTATTTATTCATTGTTCCATAATTTAATCAAAAAATAAAAATAAAAATGATAAAATATAATTAGTTAAATAATCTACTTGACTTATTTAAATTAATGATTTCAATTATTTAATTAATTTTATTACATTAATGACCTTACTTATAATTATTAATTAATCCATTTGGGGTGTTACATCGATGGTTTAAAAAAACACACCTTGGTATATAAGGGGAGGAGAGTATCTTTGTTAACACCTTAGTCTATAATGAAAGGAATGGATCTTTGCTAAAACTAGCATACCCCCTAAGTGGGCGAATGAGGATGCCAAAGTAATTGGAGGGAGGTCTCATATTAATATTGTTAATTGGGATTATAAACATATTACAATTAAAATGATTGCATTTGAACTTTTAGGGAGGTTTCATAATAATGTTGTTAATTGGGATTATAAATATATTGCATTTAAAATTATTGTATTTGAAGTTGGTTCACTATTGTGATGTTGTTTGGTTCATGCCCTCAATGCCTTTCAACTTGTATAAAGAAAACATTGAATGGTTCACCACTCTCTCCTTTGACAAGACAAACAATGTTTGGCATTGCAACCTTTTACCTCAACCCTTTATGTCCACATAAAGAGTCTGGCCACTACCATACATAAGAAAAAACCTTACATAAAGCCCCTAAAGCACCATTTATTTTCCCTCACTACATGTCTCTCAATACATGCTTCTATTTAATAGAATTAACTTAATTATTTTTAAAAGGCATCCATGTTATTTATGAAGTTGTTATTTTTATCAACATTACTTAGTATACTACTTGGTTATGGATAGGTCATTCACATTATTGATGAAGTTATGCATTTTACTCGACATTGTTTACTCAAGTCAGTTTTAAACACTATCCATGTTATTGAATAAGTTGTCAGTTTTCTTAAAATTTAAGTAATAATAATGTATTCATCTGTAATAAAACTCACTAAAGCCACTTTAAGAATCAATGAGAGACAAACCCTTATAATTTCAACATTCCCTTCATACCTAACTTCTTCTCTGTGTCCAAAAGGCTTTAGCTTTGTACATGAATTTTGATGATGACGTCCCATCTTGATGACATTAGTCAATTCCCTTCATACCTAACTTCTTCTATGTGTCCAAAAGGATTTAGCTTTGTAGATGAATTTTGATGATGATGTCCTTTCTAGGTGACATTAGTCAATTCCTTTCATACCTAACTTATTCTCTGCCATCTCAATGATATGAGTCAATTGATTGATGTATTGTAAGCAATAGATATTAAGTTTACCTCTGCAATAAAAGGGGACCATCCATGCACAAGACCTCTGAATTTTATTACCGAGGTCTGCACCTCTTGGACCTGAGGCAGTTCCAGTAGAAGCCCCTGCATGTCTCCATGAAGGTGATGAAGATGAGTTCTAGTATAATGCCCACATCATTCACAAATGAGGCAATTAATTGATAAATGTGTGGAGGCATTGTCACTGAGGCCTTTTATTGTAGAGAATTTGATAGACCCTCTTTTAGAGGTCTTTTTTTGTAGAGCTTTTGATAGACCCTCTTTTAGAGGTCTTCAAATGAGCAGCTAGTATTGCTAGACTCGTTAATCTTTATTTGTCTCCATTTAAATGGACAACTGATACTAATATTATTTTTTCTATCATCTAATTTTTTTCTTATTAATTATTTTAATTATAAATTATAAATAAATATTAATAAAATTACACTTTTAAATAATAATTAAGATAAATAATAATAATAACAATAATTTATTTTTAAGTAAATTTTTAATAACTATACATTCTTTTTCACTAAAATATATTATATTTTTTTCATTTTAAATTAATAAATTTGAAATTTATTTTTAACTTTGTTTTGATTCAACTTTAATAAAAATCACTTTATACATTATCATCAACTCTATAATTCTTACTAACATAATCCAGTTTTTAATTATATCTACAAGATAACTCATCAACCATGTATGTTTCATGAATTTTAATTTTTTTTTTAATAAAAAATTAAAAGAGATAGATTGAACTTTGACTTATTCTGAAGGAGAAACACAACAACAAATTTTAGGTGGAGTTCTCCTCCACACTATTTTTTTTATCGGACATTTTTTCAATTTTTATTAACCAATCACAAAATCATAAACATTCTTTTAATCATTCTTTTAACCAATTATCATAAACATTTTTTTAACCAATCACAAACAATAAATATTTTCAAAAGAAGAGCATCACACTTCTAACAGAATTATATTAGCACAGCCGCTAATTCGCGACTTCGCGACTGGTGAACGTCAAAAAGTTGGCTGTTAAAAAAAGTTAGGCTCACTAAAATCCGTAAATCCGTTTATATTTTTTAATCAGGTAGACGTGGCGTAACTTTCGACTTAATTAACTGTGCTAAGGGTAAACTTGAGTCATAAAATGACTCATAAAAACTATCAGTTAACATTCTGGCCGATGTTATGGAATGTAAAGGGTATTATTCCTGAGCAAATTGTAAAGAATATATTTGACTGAGACTTGGAAAAACCATATATGAGGTGATAGCGGAACAGGTTTGACACAGTCAATGAATATAGATGGGAAAAACCATCTATATTCAATTGGATTCAATTCAATTCGGAACAGGTTTGACACAGTAAAAAACATATCGGATTCAATTGGGAAAAGCCATCTCGGATTCAATTCGTGATTTTGGTTGGCAGCGATTTTCGAGTGGTACTCACACACGTGATTGACACGGTCATATTCTTGACAGGTGACAGTTAAGCGTTGTCACATATGGTTTTATCACAACTTACCTGGATAATCTCGCTCCAGTGATGTAGTTGGACGCATTATAAAGACAGATATCGAATAGGTTCTTCATATGCTTGTACTTTTTTTTTCAACTCTGGTTGAAATGTAAGTAGTTCTTCCTTGTCCACGGACGTTGAGAAAAACCTGACATGACTTAAGTTCCAGAAGCAAATTTAGTTTTACCGGATTACTAGATAAGAGGGATGCAAGCAAAACATAAAAGTGTGAGAGCGTTCAGTACTAACCTGGAATATTTAGGGTAATTAATTTGAACGCGGCACATGATAGAAGCTTTCACTATCATCTCTATTGCTACTTGAATTAAATCTTCCATTCCATCCCTCAATCTAGGTCGTTCTTTAAGCGCCTTACATATTTGGCCAGTTTGTATATTTCGTGCAAAAGACCAAGGCAGTCATCTATGTTGGCAGAGACGACTTCGAATCTTTCCAAAGTATTTGAGACTACAAAAATACTTGCAGTAGCCTAGTGTGGCTGCCCTATTCCATTCAGGAGGCTTGGAATGATATATTTATGAACATCATAAAAGAGAGAATTTCAGCAGCTTTTAGATTTAATGTTATTTAAACTCAGTTTTTACAAGTTCATTTGATTATCATATTTTCAATAACAATTAATACTCACCAAAGAGGAATCAACCTCTATTCCCTCTCACAAGACCTACTTTAATTTCAGGAAGCATGAACCTTTCAGCCAGTGGTGATCAGTCAGTCGTTTTTTCTCGAACTCATTTTTCTTATGAGAAATAAATACACTATCATTGTAATTGGCGTCTATTTTGGCTATAGTTGAGGCGGTGAGAAATAAAGAGTTAAACACAATATTCCAGATGTTCTATGGTGAACATTGAAGTGATAAGTTGTATGAACTTTTTACATTTGCACTTAGATTTTTTCATTACAGAATATTATTTGTATCAACATAAATAGATTTGTTGGTTTACTGGTGAAGTGTCTCTGCTTCTGCTGATTTCAACTTGACATTAGCTGCTCTAAATTACCTGGAGCCTTTGAATGCTTCCATTGTAGGCATTTCCAAAAGCTTGGCAAATCCTCTACTGATAACAGTTAAAGACGTCTAAGCCTGGACCAGCGCCGCTCTCACCTATCACTAGCACAGCATTTAAATAGCTGCTGGTGAATGCCGAAAGGTCCTTAAAAGAATATATTAAATTTTATTATTGATTAACAAATAAACGGTTGAGCTTCATTTATGTGGTGTTAATATTTTAATTTATGTTAATCACTTATTTGGCAATCAGTTAGCTATCAAAGTAATTTTTAAATATGATTAGGTAAATGTAAAAAAGTAAACACATAAACTGATGTAAATGATTAGCCGGAAGTTAATGATTGAAATCACAACCATTTATTTTGTGTGACTACTAAGAATATTCCAGCCATATTTAATCATGTCAATAGAAAACTTATTAAGCACTAAACCCCTATTAAATCTGCCCATTGTCGATAGGTGTACGCCTCTCGACGTAAATATGATTGTCACTATACTTTTCGTTGTCGCAACTTAACGCGGCTAGAAGTGAGAAGCACAATCGAGCAGATAAGTTGGGTTATGAGGTGAACCAACAGCACCCTTGGCATGCTGGATGGATTGGATACTTACGGCCACAACATGAAATCATGGAGACCTCCACAGATGGAGAGATCAATGAACTCCTCAACTACATTTCCAAATCACCGACAAAGTCAAAACCTTCTCGACGTACTACCCCAAGTGAGGGAACTTTTGGTCCCTAACATAACAATATCAAAGATCAAAGAAGAGCTTGAATCTATGAACAATATTCTTCCACCATTCAAGCCGCGGTGTACAGTGCCTTAGATTACTCCTCGAAGATGTTTGTAATCTACATCAAAGTTGGGGTTTATAAAGAGTTGGTTTTAGTGGCACTAGCCTTCATGGTATGCCTTGTCTATATAGAGAGAGGTTTGATTTTGGCTGAGAGTGGCCATGGCAAAGTGTAATTAAAAGGGAGGATCATACTGCAAAAGTTGGAGACCGCCATGAGGCCCCGCGTTAGGCTTGCAGAGGAATGAAGTTTCTGGTGGTGGATGATGACCCTCTCTGTTTCATGGTGTTCGAAAAAATGCTCCAGCAATGCGATTATAACTGTCTGTCCGTTAAGTAATGTTGTTTGAAAGAATGGTCAAAAGAATGCTCCCGCAATGTAGGACTTCGGCCTCTTGAACCTGAACGAGATGTGTAGTCTCTTGTCCATGACTCAAAACCAATGCAACTACTTACACGGACTTAATAGTTTTGGAGCGGGAAACGAGGAGGAGCAGAAGCATGAATCCTCATATTCGTTTAAACATATTATTTAAGTATTGCAGTTATTCAGGCGGTGTAGGATGAAGAGGCGGTGAGATCGGAAAACTAAGCAAGTCAAACTGTTAGAGTTAATATGTCAGACTGTTACACTGATTTAAAGAAACAAGTTAGCATTGATGATGAAGAGCTGCGAGATCCAAGAACTAAGCAATTCAGACTGTCCATAGCTAGCTCGTTGGATGGATTGATAAGGTGGTTTTCCTTGTTGACAGATGGAGTGATAAGGTGGTTTTCTCAGTTTTGACAAGTTTTGGTTAACAAGTTTTTTCTTGTTAACTGGTTTGAGGCAAAAACTTTACTATAGAGGGGTAAAGAATGGTACATGTGAATAGTGACGGTTGTTTCTCAAAATTTGTCAACATGTTGACAGGTATTCTATAAAAGCTAACATTAAGATATGCCTTCAGCATAATAACAACTTTGTATCTAGAAAATTGATAATAACTATGATGCTATGTATTTGAAGAATAAAGAATATTGAAAGATTATGTATTATTCTTGTAACAAGGATTGGTGCTTGTGAAATACTAACGTCATGATTCCTTAGCTTATAAGATGTCCATATTAAGTATTGTCAAGATTCCTTAGCTTATAAGATGCCCATATTAAGTATTGTAGCATGTGGGATGCAAATATGTGAATATCCTTGATAACTTGTGTGATTCAAGTGGGAGATTTTGGAGTTTAGCATGCTAAAGTAAATGCTAAAATAATAATGGTTCAATGTACATTAGACATAGGCATTAATCAAGTCATGTTGACTTTATGTTATTTTATACTTTTATGTTTTATTTCAATTTAATGTGTGCCTTGGTTAATCTGGCATTCATAAAGTGGATTAATTGATTTAACCATTGTGTAACCATTTAACCATTTATAAGAAGGCCTGCAATTTTCATTTTTAATGCAACACATTACAGATAAATCTTTGGAGTTATCTCGGTTTTCTTTGCATGTTTGGGTTTCATGTTATCATGATATGGTATTGAAGCTTGGTTATAGCCATTAACTCTCTGAGAGTGTGAAGAGTTATCTCGGTTTTCTTTGCATGTTTGGGTTTCATGCTATCATTATATGGTATTGAAGCTTGGCTATGGCCACTAACTCTCTAAGAGTGTGAAGACTTGTGGACTATCGATGAATCGCTAATGTAGCACATTAAAAAACGAAAAGAATTTCACTGAAACTACGTATTGGTTTGATTTTCAATCAAAGCAACAACCAAAAAAATTAAAGGAACCTTGCATATCGTGGCTCTCAAAATCGGAAAAAACAATTTTATTTTAAGGGAAATTCATATGAACCAATCCATACGACCATACAACTAGGAAGAAAATCCATATGCTACCAAAGAGAATTTCCAGCTACAC
>ML821322.1:0-30574 GCA_009831015.1 Picea engelmannii
GGGCCTTTAGCCCCTTCTTCCCACAAGGTAAGGTACAACCCTTTGCTAGCTTGGCAAACCCAATTCCCAAACCAATGTAGGGGATGGATGAGAGAGAAAAAGATGAAAAGTGATAAGTATGGTGGGAATGGACGATGACCTTTCATGAACCCACCCAGTGGCAACTCAAACCCTATGGGAACCAACTTGCTAGGGCATCCTGTCATCCCCCCCCAGGTGTGGACAAGTGGAAAGGCATAAAGTCCAAGCACACGTCAGAAGAAAAAAGAATTAAATGCACATATTCAAATGTTTTAAGAATCAGACACATTCCATGATACCCGAACTCATTACCTCATGGAGCAAGACCCACTATCGCTGAAGGACCAGGCCGATGAGATGGATGTTGTTGCTGCTCACAAGGTGGAGGTGTTGAAGATGAAAGATGGGCCCTCTAGGGCCAGGCTCAAGTCAATATGGCTCTCGATACTCCATGTCTAGGACCTGTGGGCCTCGAGACATAATCTTCATAGTTATCCCTAGGCTAGGGGATAACAGTGGCAACATGGGGAAAGACTTTGAACCTCTGGCATGAGACTAACCACAAATATGTTTATTTTGGCTGGCTAGAAGCCAGTTTCTGCATATTCATATAAGTTATAACAAATGATGCTATCGTTAGGAAATTTTACTTCCACGCTAAACCTAACAGAAGAGAGAAAGAAAGATTTAAGCTAGAAAGCAAATGACAAAGCAAACACACAGTATACAGAGATTCTACCCTAGAAACCCAAACGGAAAAAACAACATTCCTTGAGCATCTTGCTCTCTTGTTGTCTTATTCATTCAAAATAAAAGGTTACATGCCTAACCTTGGTTCACACCTAAGACACAATCGACATGGTACCTTCTTGTTTTTCACAAGAACAACCCTGTAGCCAATTCGGCTTACATCTACAGGACCAATAACCTACTGCTAAAGATTAGCATCAAGATCATTAACGATTACAACATGCCTTATTTATAGGCTTTATAGTAGGCAAAACCCTAAAGAAAGGCACCAAAAAATGTAGATTTTTTAGGAACTATGAGGGCTGCCCAATAGGTCTGTATTTGACCTCTTGTTGGGCTCTAAGTTTCATCAATCAAATCTGTCCTTTGCTGCGTTTTAGGACAGCAAACAGGTATGCTCAAATTTGCCAAGAATTCTTCCCTCAACTAATGGATATATGCTCTTTTAAGGTGCCCTTGCAAGTAGTTTTAGTAACCCAATGTTAGTACATGCAAACCTCAAAACATATAGCACTTTTCTAGGATCTTAACAAGCTCCTAACGCTGATCTAAACAGCTAAGCATGCATGAAATTTGGACACAAGTATTTTTGGTCAACATGACCTTGGATAAAAAACCCCCGCCGGAGAAAACCAGTTTGGAGATAGATGTATATAGAAGATCTCAAAGCAAAAGTTACAACAAGGAAAACATATACAAGTGAACCTGGTACAATAGCAACCACACTTGGATGCTTTGGAGTCCCTTGAAAATGTGTCTACTAGCCTTTTGAAGTAAGGCGCCCTTCGCCTTGGTGCACCCTTCTTCTCTTGCTAAGCCTTTGGCCCTCTTTCCTTTGTGCTTGCCTTTGCCTTTGCCTTTGCTTGAACCTTGCCCTTTGCCTTTGCCTTAGCCCTTGGTCTTGCATCCTTTACACAAGAGTGCCTCCCTCCTTAGCTTAGTGCGCACTATGCTCTAGTGCGCCCCTCCTCTAGCAAAAACTCACACTAGTGTGCGCCCCTCACTCACCCTTGCACCCTCCATGCAATAGAGTGCACCTCTCCTCTAGCAAGTGAGACTCCTCCTCAAGGTGTGCCCTCTCCCAAGCTTGATGTGCCTCCACTCTCAAGATGCGCCCCTCCACAATCTTGTATGCCCCTTTGCTCTAGAATGCACCTCTTCTCAAGCTAGCTCCCAAGCCTCCATGAATGACTCTCCATGCAAACTAGCACCCTCATCATGGCTTCTCCTCAAACCCTTGACCTCATGTGCCCTCCTCTCCTCAAGAAATGTGCCCAAGAGCTTTTTATTCTCCTCCTCTCCTCACTCAACTCTCTCAAGTGAAAAATGAGCCTCTCCTTACCCTTTTACCTCCTTTAGCCTCTCTTTGGCCAAATCCTAAAAGATCAATGCCCAAGATCCAATCTAGCCATGTCTAATCAATGGGTGAGATTTAATTCAAAAATCTCACTTAGGAAACCCACTTTCCCAAGTTTCCTTAGTTTGCCTCATGTCCTTTAATTCACCCACAAAGTGAATTAAATGTCACTTATGCTTTAAATGACATGTTTCGCTTTTGACTTAAATCTCCTAAGTCAACGTGAAATTAGAACATAAAGTAAAGTAATAGGGGTAAAAGTCTCCCCCTTTGTGTTTAGAGACTCACAAACACAAGGGGACCACTTTCCAAGGTACCCAAATCTCAACACTCACTCTTACCGAGGAAAGTGTCATTCACCCCTCCAATCTCGTCCCTACAGTGGACATGGTTGCCTACTGGCAAATACTCGGTGAGTATGGTTGTACCCTAATCATCACAAGTGGTCTCTGACACAAATCTGTTCAACCTGCATGATCTCTAGATGGAAGTACATCTCCACCTATCTAAGATCACTTAGATCTTGGCATCACACCAAAGATCTCAAGCTTGGCATCTCACCAAGGATTTCTACCTCTTGGCATCTCACCAAAGGTCCCTACCCTTGGCATCTCACCAAGAGTATCTAGATCTTGGCATCTCACCAAGATCCTCAACTTGGTCTCTCACCAAATGACTTTCCCATGAAGTGGAACCTGAACCTGATCTGCTCGTCTCCATAGCCAAGTGAGAGTCAAACCTCTCTAGCGCCCTGCTCCCACTCATCAATCTCTGATGCTTTGAAGTCTCTACACCAACTATCTCTCTACTCGAAAACTCTGAAACTGAAGTTGTCTCGGGTGGACCAGTTACCCATGAATTTGGTGTCCTCAAAAGTTGAGTCTACGCACCCTCTGAATCAATACTCTGAGTCAGTGGGACCTCCTCAACTTTGTCTACCCACCAACCGGCAGATGGTGTATCAATTAACAAACAACAACTGACAAAAGCACACTCCCTCGCAAACTGAGTAGCGAACTCCTCCTCCTTTGTTGTCGTTGCCATACCATCCTACTACTTCTTCTTCCTGGGACATTGTCCAACATAGTGCCCCATCTCTCCACAAGCAAAGCATCTTACTTTGCTCATGTCTCTCTCTTGCACACTACCACTCTATTGTGGCTTGGCCCCTCCCTTGGGACCCTGTCTAGCGCCCTTGTCGACCTTCTTCTTGCCCTCTGTCCAAAGAGAAATATCCTCATCACCCTCTGATATACGTTGTTGTCCTGAAGATCCAAAGCTGCATCTCAGTTCCTCCTGTACGAAGTCGTCCCAAAGTCTCTCCCAACCGAGCATGACCTCTCGGGCTAGAATGCCTCGCACAAATGAACCTCAAGGTTTGGAAAAGTTGTTTAAGGATGTCCTTACCAAAAAGTCCAGATCCACAATCTCTCTGACTGCTGCCAACTCATCTCGAATCTGTGTAAATCTCCTAAGGTATGATGTCACCAACTCTGAATTGAGCATTTGAATGCTCCTGAGCTTCTCCTGCAGAACCATCTTTCGATTCTGATTGGGACTCTGGTAGAGTTTGCACAATGAGGCCCACATCTCAAAGGCATATTCCTTCCCAATCAAATGGAGTATGACATGGTCTCTCACCGCATCACAAATAGTCCTCTTTGCCTTGGTGTTCTTCTTCCTGAAATCTACATCCAACAATGGAGATAGAGCAGGTGCAGGAGGAATCACCACGGGAGCTTGAACTATATCCCATAGTTCAAGATCCTCCAAGACAAATATGATCATGGTTTTCCAAGGGGACCAGTTGCTAGCACCATCTAGCCTATCCTTTGTCCTCATCTGAGACACCGACATGGTTGTCCACTGAAACTCACATTGATGCTACACACTACAAAAGAGTACAGGCTCACTCCTGTCAACACAGGTGTGAAAAGAGGTTGTCCAAACTCAGCGTCACTCCTGTCAACACGTGTGAAAAGAGGTTGTCCAAAACTCTGCCGCAGTCCTGTCGACACAAGTGTGAAAATAGGTTGTCCACAAATGTCCAAAACAATCCCACAAATCTGCCTACTGTATGCTCTACAAATCAGCAACTCTTTGCCACCAAGGCTCTGATACCATGTAGATTTTTGAGGAACTATGAGGGCTGCCCAACAAGTTTGTCTTTGACCTCTTGTTGGGCTCTAAGTTTCATCAATCAAATATGTCATTTGCTGCATTTTAGGACAGCAAATAGGTATGCTCAAATCTGCCAAGAATTCTTCCCTCAACTGATGGATATATGCTCTTTTCAGATGCCCTTGCAAGTAGTTTTAGTAACCCAATGTTAGTACATGCAAACCTCAAAACATAGCACTCCTCTAGGATCTTAACAAGCTCCTAACGTTGATCTAAACAACTAAGCATGCATGAAATTTGGACACAAGTATTTTTGGTCAACATGACCCTAGATAAAACCCCCCCGGGGAAAACCAGTTTGGAGACAGATGTATATAGATCTCAAAGCAAAAGTTACAACAAGTAAAACATATACAAGTGAACCTGGTACAATAGCAACCACACTTGGATGCTTTGGAGTCCCTTGAAGATATGCCTGCTAGCCCTTTGAAGTAAGGCGCACTTTCCTTGGTGCGCCCTTCTTCTCTTGCTAATCCTTTAGCCCTCTTTCCTTTGTGCTTGCCTTTGCCTTTGCTTGAACCTTTCCCTTTGCCTTTGCCTTAGCCCTTGGTCTTGCATCCTTTACACAAGAGTGCCTCCCTCCTTGGCTTAGTGCGCACTATGCTCTAGTGCGCCCCTCCTCTAGCAAAAACTCACACAAGTGTTTAGAGACTCACAAACACAAGGGGGCCACTTTCCAAGGTACTCAAATCTCAACAAAAAACGATTACAATGACTTCTTCAACTTGTTGTCAATTACTTCGACTTCGACTTTGCTCGGTCGATCCACCTCGACCTTCGACTTTCACTCCCAGACGATCCTCTTCTTCTCGAATTTCACTACAAAGACCATAACCACCCAACATTCTCCCACTTGTTGTCTTCTTTGTTGAACCGAGAGTTTCCTGAACTTTTGTTCACAGACCCAAGGCAGCAATGCCCATTGCCTCTCTGCACCAAGAGAACTTCACAACACTCATAGACTTGGGAAAAGAGTCTGTTATGTTTTCCAACGTGTCTCCATCCTAGTCGACGTCGACAAAGCTATGTACATCTACTTCACTGTCATTTCCAGATTTCCTTTGGTAGCATATAGCATAGTCTTTTGTGCCACACAAATACCTGAATATTCTCTTGACAATTGTCTAGTGCTCCTTTCCAGGTGTCGACATGTATCTACTCAACAATCCCATTGCATGGGCAATGTCTGGTCGAGTGTAGACCATCGCAAACATTAGACTACCAACAACACTTGCATAAAGGACACGTGCCATATCTTCTATTTCTTCCTGTGTCTTTGGACATTGTTCAGCAGTTAGCCTTGTTCCCACAGGAATTGGCACCTTTACAAATTTGCAATCCTACATGTTGAAACGTTTCAAAACTGTTTCAATATACTTGTTTTGATTCAACCAGAGCTTTCAAACTGCTCGATCTCTCTTAATCTCCATCCCTAAGATGAAGTTTGCTACATCGAGATCCTCCATGTCAAACTTGGAGGATAGTCGCTTCTTCACCTCCTTTATTGCGTCCATGTTGTTTCTGATCAGCAACATGTCGTCGACATACAATGCTACATATATGAAACGCCCACCTTCTTCCTTGGAATATATGCAGTGATTAGCTTTGCTTCTCACAAATCCCAAACTAAGGATGTATATGTCGAACTTTTGATACCACATCCTTAGTGATTGCTTTAGACCATAAAGGGATCTTTTCAATTTGCACACCAAATCTTTCTTGCCCCTTAATACAAATCCTTCAGGCTATTTCATGTAGATTTCTTCTTCTAGGTCCCCATGTAGGAACGTTGTCTTCACATCCATCTGTTCTATTTCCATTTAAAATGTTGTAGCCAGAGACATTAGTACTCTAATGGAAGTTAATTTCGCAACAGGGGAAAAAATCTCCCCGAAGTCGACTCCTTTGACTTGGGAATATCCTTTCGCTACCAGTCGAGCTTTGAATTTCTTGACTTGACCTATTGCGTTCATCTTCTTCTTGAATACCCATTTTCTACCGACGGGCTTTCTTCCATTAGGTAATTCGACTAAATCTCACGTCTCATTCTTATGCAAGGATTCCATCTCTTCGACCATGGCATCCTTCTAGAGTCTACCCTCTATTGATTCAATTGCCTCCCTGACCAACTTGGGCTCCTCATCAGTGGCAATTAACACAAAAGCAGAATGGAAGTCAGGTGGACTATACCTTTCAATTGGTTTTCTTACTCGTTCAGACCTTCCTATGACCAAGGTCAGTTGTTTCACCTCTTCATTTGATCCAATCGACTCATCTGAATCATCTTCTTCTTCGTTCCTCAGTTCAAACCTCACCTTCCCTGGATTAATCTCTATTTGAACCACTTCAGACTCAAACTTCCTTCCGACTTCTTTAAAGACCACATCTCGACTGTACACTGTTTTCCTTGATACAAGATCCCAAAGCTTATATCCTTTCATTCCTTCTTTGTATCCAATGAAGATACATTTGACTGCCTTCTTGTCCAACTTGCTCCTCTTTTCCTTGGTAACATGAACAAATGTGTTACAGCCAAATACTTTGAGATGTGAAAGTGAAGGCTTCTTACCAAACCATACCTCATGTGGAGTCGAGTCGACTAATGCCGACAAAAGAGACATATTCACCAGAGATTTTGCATTGTCGACTGCTTCTGCCCACAATTCTTGTGCAAGCCCAGCACCACTCAGCATGCACCTTGCCTTATCCATCAATGTTATGTTCATTCTTTCAACAGCTCCATTTTCTTGTGGGGTATATGGTGTGGTATTTTGGCGTGCTATGTCACACTGCTTGCAAAACTGCTTAAAATCTTTTCCACAAAATTCACCACCGTTGCCAATTCTCAGCACCTTAATCTTCTTATCTGTCTAGTTTTCCACAAGAGACTTAAACTGCTTGAACTTCTCGAAAACCTCTGATTTCTTCCTCAGGAAATATATCCATGTCTTCCTGGAAAAATCATCTATGAAGGAGACATAATACAAGGATCCACTAAGTGAAGGCACTGAAACAGGGCCAAACACATCACTATGAACCAATTCTAGAATCCCCTTTACCCTTGTCACTCAAAATGGGAACATCACCCGACTTTGTTTTCCATATATACAATGTTCACAAAAGTCGACTTCTAAATTACATTCAGGAAAATCTTCGACCATACCTTTGTTGTGCATAGCTCGAAATCTTTTTTCTCCAATGTGTCCCATCATCTCGTGCCATAGCAGGTCAAGTCAGCTTAATGAAGACTTGTTGAGTCAGTTTGAATCGACTCAGCCTGAGTTGAGTCGAAGTCGAGTTGACTTCAGGAAAGGCAATGTTGTTGCATCCAGTCAAGTCGACATTCCCTAATAACTTGTATAGGGTTCCAATCCGAACTCCTTTCATTAAGACCATCGCACCTCTAACCATTTTGCACGTATCCTTCCAAAATAGAGTGTGCACTCCTGCATCACTCATCTTGTTGACAGATATCAGGTTTCTTGCCAAACCCGGAATATGTAGCACACGTGGAAGGGTTCTACTCCTCCCATCCTGCAGTATTAGTCGGACTCTTCCCCGTCCGACAATTTTGGTTGTCGAGTCGTCCCCCAAGAACACATCTCCTCCTTCATATCGTTCATATTCACAGAACCATTCTCTATGTGGTGTCATATGATAAGATGCTCCTGAGTCGATCAACCAAACATCTTGATTCGACTTTGTACTGGTTGACGTCAGATACACATCACCTCCTTTGTCTAGAACAGTCTTTCACTTAGTCAACTACTTCTCATCGGATCATGTACTAACTTCCATTGCCTTCAACTTGCAGTCCCTTTTATAATGCCCAGCTTTATCGCATTTCCAACATCTTCTCGTTGATTGAACAGGAAATTTAGATCTACCCTTTGAATTAGACTTTCTACCGGAGAATTTGCCTTTATCTCTGTCAACCAATCAACCCCTCACCACTAAAACACCTTTGGTCGATCCTTCCATGTTCTTCCTTCTCATTTCTTTTGACAGTAGAGCTGAAACCACGTCTTCTAGCGCTACTGTGGTTGAATTACTCCCTATAGCCACGACTAAACTATCCGAGGAGTTTGGCAAAGAACATAATAAGCTAATACATTTCTCCTCCTCGGTGATTTTAATATCCACAAAAGATAACTCACTTAAGAATGGTATTAAACGCATTTAAATGCTCAGTTACCGAACTGCCCTCACTCATCCTCAGAAGATATAGTTTATTTCTAAGGAACAGCTTATCTACCAGAAATTTCAACTGGTACAAGCTTCCCAACTTGTCCCACAGTTTATTCGTCGAGTCTTCAGTTGAGACATTCAACAACACCGAATCTGCAAGACAAAGTCGAATCGTACTCCTTGCCATTCTTTCAAGTTTCTCAAATTCTTCCCTTGACATCCCTATCGGAATGGTACCTGAACAGATTGTTTCCCATTGTTCTCGATCTACAAGGAGATCTTCAATTTTAAGCTTCCAAAGCTCAAAATTCTGGCCATTGAATTTTTCGATCTCTATTCTCAAGCTACTTGCCATTCTTTAAGCACAAATTTAAATATCTCTGACTTACGGCTATTACTAGACCTAGGGTTTAGCTCAGATCCAAGGTTGTTAAACCAAGCTCTGATACCACATGTTAGGAAATTATACTTTCACGTTAAACCTAACAGAAGAGAGGAAGAAAGATTTAAGCTAGAAAACAAGTGACAAAGCAAACACATAGTACACAGAGATTTTACCCTGGAATGTTGGTTAGGGAAAACCAACATTCCTTAAGTGTCTTGCTCTCTTGTTGTCTTATTCATTCAGAATAAAAAGTTACATGCCTAACCGTGGTCCACACCTAAGACATAATCAACATCATACCTTCTTGTTTTTCACAAGAACAACCCTGTAGCCAATTCGGCTTACATCTACATGACCAGTAACCTACTCCTAAAGGTTAGCATCAAAATCATTAACGATTACAACACGCCTTAATTATAGGCTTTATAGTAGGCAAAACCCTAAAGAAAGGCACCCAAAAAAGGTTACAGATCCACATAGATCATTAGCTACAAATATCGTGAATCTCGAAATTTTGTTACAGTCGGATTACCAGTCGACCTTCATTCAGTCTTCAGTCGGTTGTCAAACGACCTCTTGTCGGTTGACCTCTTCAACTTGTTGTTAATTACTTCGACTTCGACTTTGCCCGGTCAATCCACCTCGACATTTGACTTTCACTCCCAGTCGATCCTCCTCAACTCAGCTTTCACTGCAAAGAATATAACAACCCAACAAGGGGTATGGTGACAACATGGGGTAGAACTTTGTACCTCTAACATGAGACTAACCACAAATTTGCTGATTTTGGCTAGTTAGAAGCCAATTTCTGCATATTCATATAAATTATAACAAATGATGAGACTAACCACAAATTTGCTGATTTTGGCTAGCTAGAAGCCAATTTCTGCATCTTCATATAAACTATAACAAATGATGCTATACTGTATAAAAAAATGTTTGAATGGCTTAAAGCAAGAAAGAGATCATAGGAAGTTCACCATGTCAGCAGAGCTTGCCATTTTGTAATTTTGACTCTCTCAAGATGTCCCCTCTTTTGTTACAAGACCTGTTGCAAGCTCTGTAGATGTAATTATTTTTTCAATGAATGTCATACAAAAGGAAAAGAAACCTATTCAATTCAATAAAAAATGTCTTATGAATTTGGCATAGACCATCAATATATTTAAATAATAACTCTAACATGAATTGCTTTCCCCATATTGATTTGTCCAAAATTGTACAAATAAAAATACAATAGGTTTCCCAGTAAAATCCAGAAATCATACCATCAATACAATAGATTTCCCAGCAATGTATTGGTTAACAGCATACCTAAGCTTTTTATAATGCAAATGTCTGTTTCTAGCTTGCTTCCTTTAGTTTTGATAATCTCCACATGAGCGCTATCCTTCTGTGAAATCGTGGTAAAATTGAACCCCTTCCAACAATTTATTGCGTAATAGTCTTACAGATGAATTTGGTTGCATAATTCCAGTCAGCATACACTTAAAGGTTTTTGTTTGCTGCAGTAGTTGTTACAGGGGGATGTATCTAATATTCTGAACATAATCACTTGATTTTCACTGTGGTTTCAAAGAATCTGTTCCTTCTCCTCCACATCATTTAGAAGAAACTTGGTATCAGGAAGATACCCCGTCACCTTCGTATCCTGAGAAAAACTCTCCAACTCTTTATAGATTTCCTGAGTTTGGGAGTGTGATTCATCTCCTCCAAGAAAAGCGTGCATCTGGTTATTCACCTCAATCCAACTGCATCCAGGTGTCTTTTTGATGCCTCTGTTTTTCATCATTCTCCGGACCCTTTCAATGTCACCCCACCTACCGGCTGCAGCATAAATGTTTGAGAGAAGCACATAAGGTGCAGCACTTGTAGGGTCCAACTCAAAAATACATTCTGCCACCCATTCTCCTAACTCTACGTTGTTATGCATTCTACAGGCACTAAGCAAACAACTCCACACAGCAGCATCAGGTTGTATCAGCATGTTGTTGATAAAGTTTTGTGCTTCAACCAGATGCCCAGCTCGGCAAAGGAGATCAACCATGCATCTATAGTGCTCCATTGAAGGTGTAATGTGATAATGTTCAGTCATAGAGTTGAAATATCGGTAGCCCTCATCCACTAGGCCTGCATGGCTACATGCAGACAAAACACTGAGCAAGGTGACGTAGTTGGGGTTTATGCCACAACATTTCATTTCTTCAAAGAGTTGGAGGGCTTCCTTGGCATAGCCATGCATGGCATATCCTGTGATCATGCTTGTCCAGGACACAACATCTCGTTGATGCATTTTGTCAAACAATGCACGTGCCTTTTGTATGCTTCCACATTTTGCATACATGTCTACAAGGGCACTCATCACAAAGGCATCAGACTGAAACCCTCTTTTATTTATTTCATCATGGATCTCCATACCCTTCTCCAGACTCGTTAAGTTGGCACATGCTGGAAGAACACTGGCAAAGGTTTTTGAGTCCGGCTTCACACCGGCCAACTGCATCTGATGAAAAAGATTCAAGGCTTGCCCATCATGTCCATTCTGAGCAAACCCCGCAATCATTGCATTCCATGCGATGGTGGTTTGTTGAGGCATTTCATTGAAGACTCTCAGGGCTTCATCAACCAGCCCATTCTGGGCAAATCCTGCCATCATGACATTCCATGAGAAAATGTCTCTTCGAGGCATTTCCTCAAAGAGTTTTGCAGCCTCGTCAATATACCCATTCCGTGCAAATCCGGCAATCATGGCATTCCAAGAGTAGAC
Source organism: Picea engelmannii (assembly GCA_009831015.1). Taxonomy (NCBI): domain Eukaryota; kingdom Viridiplantae; phylum Streptophyta; class Pinopsida; order Pinales; family Pinaceae; genus Picea; species Picea engelmannii. The sequence continues at coordinate 11,650 of ML821322.1, forward strand.
ATCTCGTGCAGGCATTTGTTTAAAGACTTTCAAGGCCTCATCTATACGCTTATTGTGTGCATATCCTGAAACCAGCGTTGTCCAGGAGACAACATTTGGTTGATGCATTTTGTCAAACAACTCGCGCGCCTTCTCCATTTCCCCGCATTTTGCATACATGTCTACGAGGGCATTAGTCACAGACAGATGACATTGAAAACCTCTTCGTATTATTTCCTCATGGATCTTCACACCCTGCTCCAGAGATGCGAGGTTTGCACACGCTGAAACAACACAAGAAAAGGTAAACGAATTGGGTTGGACACCTGTTGGTTCCATTTGGTTAAACAGCATCAATGCCTCCTCGGCAGGCCCGTGCCTTGAGTAGCCTGAGATCATAACAGTCCATGAACAGACATCTCGTTGAGGCATTTGATCGAAAACTCTGCGAGCGTCCACCAGACTCCCGCACTTGACATACATGTTGAGAAGCGTGTTCTGTAAAAATCTATCTGCTATAAATCCCCTCTCATTCATGTGGGCATGGATTAGTTTTCCTTCTGGCAAGGTTTTCTTCTGAATGCAAACCTGCAAGAGCGAAACATAAGCAAAAGAGTCTGTAAAGCTGTCTGTTGTATATAAAACTTGCAGCGCCTCCTTCAAACGGCCCTGTTTACAGAGTTCTGTGATTTTGTCAAGAGAAGTCGTGTTGGAATTGGGTTGTGGTATTTTAGAAGTAACACTGTTCATGTTTGGCATTCTACGTTGAAGGCAAAACGCTGGTTCAACAAACAATGCCACCATTATCTTTTTATTCTGATTGTTTAAAGGTTGTATCATGTCCAGTTCAACGCTGTTACTGCAAAATGACCAGCAGCAGCAGCCGCCTTCTTGCCTGTCAGCCATTCGATTGCCTCATCCGTTTAAAAATACCCTGTTTAGCCATTCGATTGCTTCGTCCGTTGAAAAAAACCCCGCCAAATTGACACAGGGGGCAAACTCACTAAACAAATAAAATTGGTACCAAATGTTATAGTCGGTGGTGTGTAAGGTCTGTAGATTAGTGAATGTGCAATGTGAAAACATGTGCAATGAGACATATACCTGCAGCTCTATGGAGGATTGTTACATGTTTTGAACAGGTTGAAAAGTATAAAGATAATAGCTCCTTTAAAAAAATATAAGCCAAACTTATTATAATAATATGGGAAAAAATATATATTGTAAATAAAATGAGAAAAAATAAAATATTGTAAATTGTAAAACAAGTAATATTAAGCAAAATTCAGTTTTATATTTGATCATGCTTAAAAATCTATGTCATATTTGACATGCAGAAACAATCACCCATAAATTCTATGCCTCGGAAATTGAAAAGCACCTCACATAACTATGCAGTTGCTACACAATTTTAAGGAAGCGGGTTGCCTTACAACTTGGTCGACGAGCAAAATGCAATTGATAGGTTTTGGAGGTCAAACCGACAGTTTGCTCGGGAATTAAAACAATTTTTTTGGTTCTCCATGAAGAAGCTAGACAAAGAAAAATTGTGTCCGCACACGTGAAATCATTAAAAAATCACATTGATTCTGAGAGGTTGCCACTAACACTGCGGTTCAATGTTGAAAAACCCATGAAATCATTAAAATGAATGACGTTGTTTTCTAGACATCTGTCACCAAGCCCACAATAAGGGGTCGAATTCACTAGCCAATCAAATGTTACATAAACAATTTTAAATAATTCAAAAAATATAGAAAATGGATTTGTAATGTCATAGTTTAGAAAAAGTTAATAAATTTTTGGTCAAGGATGAATTAATAGATGGTCAAAGGCAGAACGATCGCTATATACCTGCACAACAGGTATAATAACATGTCTTATGCCAATGTGAATGTACAATGTTGTTTTTTATTACATATGATGATGACTAGTAGATTAAATACGAAAAAATTATATTCTTATGTATGCATGTCTAGTTTAGAGTGTTATTTGCAATGATCCATGTCTAATTTAGAGTGTTATTTGCAATGGTATCTATGCAATTATTTTGGTTTTAGGGGACATGGTTAAATGAAACATATTCAAATGATCACATCAAAAGTTTAATTCATAAATACTTTTTAAGAAGGAAAGGGATACACACATGATAAATATCGCTCATTTGCATGACGAGAAATTGGGAATAGAGACAAACACAAAGGTGACAAATGCGACGTTCGAGAGCATAGACTAACAAACTAATCACAACATCATATTAAGCCTAGTTATTGGTGGCAGATCCAACACAAACGCCAACAGAGTGGATGAGGGTATACGAGGGCGTAAAAATGCCCCAAGCTACCGAGGCAAGATTCTGCATGTAACGACTTGCACCATCGGCATAACCGATGTAGCAACAGGATGAGAGGTCCATCTGAATGGTGAAAGAAGACAATGTACAAGATGTAAATATTACAAAAGGGATGCAAAAGCCTACCTAAGCTATATACAAGGAGAAAGGATGCTCTAAAAGAACTGATCGAGGGTAAAAATTTGTTATGTAGAGCGTGTTGCAAGGATTAGGGAGAAGTTCCCCTTCTCACCTCGCAAGTAAGTATGCCCCCTTTCCTAGACATTGTTTAACAATGTAAGTTCCCTGCCATGGCGATTCAAACTTTCCTCGACCTAACATATCATGGGCTTGGTCATACTCAAGGACTGGATCCCCTTTGTGGAAAACATGAGAGTGAACCTTATGATCATATTGAGCCTTAGAACGCTTATTGGCCACTTCAATTGTTTGTAAGGTGATGTGGTGATCTTCATTGGTGTGTTTTAAAGTTATTAGCCTTTGTTCTAATGGAGTGGTATCAAGGAGGAGTTCGGCAGCCAAATGAAGGGAGGGAATTTGGTAGTCAATGGGTAAAACTATGTCTTCACTTTCGACGAGTTGGTAAGGAGTAAACCCAATGGTGGTTTTAGTATATGTCTTATAGGTCCATAAGGATGGGAAGAGCATGTGATGCTAGTTGGTCTTGTGCTTGTTCATGATCTATTGGAGCATGGTTTTAAGGAATTTTTTATGGCCTCAACTTGGCCATTCCCCTATGGATAATAGGATGAAGAATATCGGTGCTCAAAACCTAACAATGAAGCCAATTCATGTAAGTTTTCATCTTCAAAATGGTGGTCATGGTTAAAAACCAATTGTTTTGGGACACCAAATCGAATAATGACATGTTTGAAAAAGAAACAAGTTGCAGTAGCAACAGTATTGTTGAAATTTGACATGGGTTCAACCCATTTTGTAAAATAATTGACAGTCACAATGATGTATGTATGTATGTATGACCGCCAAAAGGAGGGTTACACTCCATGAAGTCAATGGCCCATTTACAAAAAGGACCTAAGGTGGCAACAAGGTGTTGTAGCACACCGAACCCCTAAGTATCCCTTTTAGAGATGGGGCGTTGAACTTTCCCTTTTTCTAAACCATCTCAAATTCTTATTTGCACAGCTCCATCGTCTTATGCTTGTCAAGAGCTTTCCAACGATGGTAATTTCACTCAAAACTAAACTCTATAACGAAATTTATGACCCTCCAAAGTTCTTGGGTTTTCGACCTTTGTTTCACTAACAAGTGGCATCCACGTGACACCTCGTCACACTTTCCATCTGACATGGCGACAATGTAGTATTGATGTGGTGCCTGTCTAAACTGCCACGGGGAAATTTCGATCCACGTAGGCCTATCCTCGTTATCACTCGGACTTTCTTCCGACGCACTCATCACTTACCTCCGACAGATATGGTATCGAAGAATATTCCCTTTCGATACCATTTGTTTAGTGTTAGAAAGGTTTATGTAGTTTCACTGCTTTGAATGCAAGGTATCGAGGAATATTTTATCTCCTCGATGGATGGTGTAGATGCATGTCAGGGTCTCCTGATTGACAATTGAGATCCATCTGACGCTTAAGGTTCACCCATCCAACTGGACCCCACTCAACTCGTCAACCATTCAAGGGCCGACATTCGTCACTCTAAGGACACCCTGACTGCCTTGCTGACAACCCATGTCCTCCACGACTTTAACACTTCGCTTTTTAGGTCGGGCGAAACCTACAGCAAATTGACAGTTTTCCTCAAATCTCCCTCATTCACATATCTATGGTTGAGATCTGCCCTCCATCGAACTCCCACTTCAATGCCTCGGAGGAGTACTTTGAATCCTTCGGAGTCATACTCCAAAAAATAGTTAACTATGAGCCAGCTAGACTCACACTCAATCCAGTTGACTAATTGATTGCTGACATGCGTGTTCACACTAACGCTCCCAGTTAGCATCAGGGTAGCTCTCCCCCCCTGATCTACTAAGTGGGACCCATAATGATCAACAGATGAGGATTTATCTCTCCAGCTTCTAGATATACAGCCCACACATGCTCAACTTTAGAGTATCTCATTCAGGGTTAATCTCACGACACATGATATTTCCTTTTGAAAACCCCACTTCGAATGGTTCATTTCAGAGTCTCTCGTTCAGGACCTTTCCCATCGCTCATGAGGTTTATCTCTAACATTTTCACTCCAAAGAGCCCACCAATTAATGGTCCCGATCTTTTTAGATCAACGGTTGTTGTTCTCCACTGACTAACACAAGGTTTTAAGGAGTTATAACTATCCATTTCAAGGACTTAGCCATTTTTAGAATTCTGCAAGACTTCGATCCAGACTTTCGAAGACTCGAAATGAATTCTACGACCATTACTAACTGTCAAACTTAAGGTTAAAACCTCACATGATTTGCATGCTCTCCACACAAGGAAAATATAGAGTATTCGAGCAGGTAACAACTCACACTTAGTCGTTTTCAAGATTTAATAAGGCAATAATAATACATTGCAACATAACTCATCTCACAGGCATTCAAATTCATGGATTAAGTTTCACATACTTTCACTTAGACTCAGACATATGCGCATTCACATAAATATTCCATTCATAAGCATTCAGATATATCATTCACAATTAGTTTTAGTACAAAAAACATTTATCTAGTAAGAAATAATCTAACCCAACTAACCGAGAGAAGACGTCTTTCCTCCTAACCTTGGGCCTTGTTGTAGAGTTACTTCTTATAGCACGCCACCCACGTGCCAAGCCCTGATAACACCAAGGAAATTGACTCAGCAGGGTTTTGAGTCTGCGAAGATCCATGAAGGTTACTCTCCTTCCTCCTCTGACACCACAAAAGTTGTCACCTCCCACTAAGCTTTGATTCTCTATGGGTTTATCAGGTGGTTTCTCAACTAGATTTCCTCTGGACAAGGGAGTCTCTTCTCTGCTCAACAGTCCCTTGTTGACCTTCGCTTACCAGTATCGGTTTTTGTCCAATAAGCACCAAGTTGCATCCCACTATTGCTCTAGTTCGAGAATCGGGGTCTTCTATGTTCAGGGTGATCATCAACAACTCAGACAAGATTCCTATTTTCCTCTAGAAAGTAATTCTTTTTTTTTCTCAATCAACACATTTGCACATCTACGCTCTCTCTTGCTTGTCTCTGAGTCTCCTCTATTGCATTCTTCTGTCTCTGGGTGCAATCTCTGTTGTGGGACCTCTCTTCCTGTCTGATTACACTCTTCATCTGTATTCCTCCTCTAGTCTTCTTCTCCATCCCCTAGGGATCTTTGCAACGTCCTACAAACGTAACCTTCAGTCTGCCATTCATAATATGAAAGGGCAGTTATGTGGTACATTCCCCCGTCGACTGTTCAATCGACCTTTCTCTCTCTATATGAACCAATTGCCACAGTCATTAACTACTCAACCACCTTTGCAACCCTCTCTTAATGGTCACATGGTCTCCTCATCAATGTGGTATGATGATAGGTGAAATTATTATGTTTGCAAGCATAGATTATCTTGTTGTACAAGCTTCCTATTTTCTTCATTGATGCTTCTCAGCTCCACTTCACTCAACCATTCCATTAGTACCTCTTCCTCATCAATTTCCTTTGGTGTATCACGACCAATACTTATCAAGGTTGTTCCCTCTCAGTCAACAGTTTGGTGTTTATATTAAATAAAACACAATTACATGCCTCATAATGTTAACATATGAAGTTTGTGCATAATTACAATCTTGGGAGAAAACAGGGTGTTACATTCCGCTCCACCTTAAAGAAACATTGTCCTCAGTGTTTAAAACACCACATATATACCATTATACATTAAACAAAAATGGGTATGCCAATCTCATGGCATCTTCCAGCTCCCATGTAGCTTCATCTGCTCCAAAGTGCTTCCATTGCACCTTAACCTACGCGATGGCTTGGTTCCGGAGCATTGTTTCTTTCATGTCTAGTATGCACTGAGGTTCTGGATGGAATTCTCCCTTTGGTTCCACATGTATTACAGTCTAATAAATAACATGATTAGAATCATGGACATATTTCCTTAACAAAGACACATGGAATACATTATGTGCTCTAATAGTGGGTGGTAAAGTAAGTTGTATGTTATTGATCCTATTCTCTCTAGGATTTCAAATGGTCCACAATATCAGGGAGCCAACTTAGCACAAGTCCCCATTTTCAGGGAACCCCACTTGGGTTTCACTTGGAGATACACATGGTCTCCTACTTTAAACTCTTTGGGGGTTCTCTTGTTATTAACATAGCTCTTCTGTTTATCCTGGGCAATTTTCAGGTTTTGTCTTATCTGAAGTATGGCTTGCTCCATTTCCTTCAGTAGTTCAGGTCCAAATGTAATTTTGTTCACTGGACTGTCCCAACTAATCAGAACTATGCACTTCCTTCCATTCAGAGCCTCGAATGGGCTCATCTTCAATGATGCTTGATAACCAATGTTGTATGCAAATTCCACCAAATGTAGATATTCTTCCCACTGCTTGGGCCAATGCATAACATGCATTCGTAACATATCTTCCAACACTATGTTCACCCTTTCAATCTGACCATCTGTTTGAGGATGGTAGGCTGTGCTAAACATCAACTGCGTTTCTAAACTTGCAAATAAGCTTTTCCAGAAATTCGGGGTGAACTTAGCATCTCTATCTGATATTATGGTTTTAGGAAAACCATTTAACCTGAGTATCTCTTTCATTAAAACATTGGCAATGTCTATGGCTTTAAAAGTAGACTTTATGGGAATAAAATGAGTTGTCTTGCTCAACTTATCCACTACAACCATGATTGCATCATGTTGTTTGAATGTCTTTGGTAACCCCGTGATAAAATCCATGAAAATCACTTCCCATTTCCATTATGGTATCTGTATGGATTGCAATTTTCCTGCAGGGTGTCAATGCTCGACCTTCACCTATTGGCATTCCAAATATTTTGCAATGTAATGAGCAATGTCATGCTTCATCCCAGGCCAATAATATAGTTGCCTAACTATTGTCACCATTTTCTGGTAACTAGGGTGACCTACATATGGCCTCTTATGGAACTCATCCATAATCAATTGCCTTAGATCTGCTAAATTAGGCACATGTAGCGTATTAATGTACAACAACAAATTATCATCCCTTAGTTGATATCCTTCGTACCTATTTTCGTTAGGTTCTTGCTGCAACTTTTCCTTCACTTGTTTGAAGAACTCGTCTTCCGACAAGAGGGTATTAATCCTCTGTTGAATGTTGGACTCCCCTACACTTGTTGTTGCAAAGTGTATTGTTTGAATGCTTTGGCTAAGCGCATTGACTACTTTGTTCTCTTTTCCTTTTATACACTACATCGTTGACTATAGTTGCCTGCTCTGTTGGTTTATCCCTACTTTAAGACAAAAAAATTTGTTGATGCAAACTCCTGCTTGGCTGACCCGACTGTGCATCTTTCTTGGAATCTTACGGGGAAAAGACTTGAACCCCTTCTTCTGGAATCCACTCTTTTCCTTTCTTTTCCAATCCTTGTAAGACTCGTGCTTGTGCTTAGACTCATCGTAACATCATTTGGCCTTCTAAATGGTATCTTCCAATGTCTTGGGTTTGTTAAACTCAATTCGATCCTAGTAGGATTGTGGTAACCCATTGAGAAAACATCGGATTCTCTCCTTCTCATCCTTAAGGTAGGGAACATACCTCACCAACTCCTTAAATCTTTTTGTATACCCATCCAAGGTAAGTTGCCCCATCTTAAGCTCATGGCATTCCTTTATTTTGTCGCCATAATACTTCTCAGATAGGTAAGATTTGCAAAAGCATCTCTCAAATTGTTTGCAGGTTAATTTGCTTTCCTTTATCCCTTTGATTTCCTCGAGTTCTTCCCACCAAATGGAAGCCCCTCCATTCAGGTTAAACATTGCAATTCTTTCCTTGGTATTGTTTGAATAATTATGTATTTGAAAGTACTTTTTCAAGCTAAATAGCCATGCTTCAACTTCCTCTCCTTTCTTTATTTCACCGTCAAAGGTAGGTGGCTTAGCCTTCTTGAATTATCCAGTCAAAAAACTCTAAGAATTCTCCCTCTTTCTCTTCTTAGAAATGTTGGATTTTGTGCCACTACTAGATTGTTCTGTTGAAATATTCTTTCGACTAGAGGACTATGTGGGAATGCCTCCTCTTGATTCATCTTTCTTGATACCCTGATGCTTCCTTTTGGAAGAACTCCTTTCTGCATCGTTGTGATCCATTCCATGCTTTTGGGCATCCGAAGGGGTTTTTAACTTCTTCGATTGTTGTAGTTCTACATTGCTAGGGCCTTGCTGCAAATGTTTTTGAATTTCGGACAGACTCTACAGTAGGACTGCATTCAACTTTGCATGTTTGGCATGGGCTCTCATAAGCCTCTCATTGTCTTCTTTTAGACTTCTCACAGTGGCCATCAAATCTAGAGGGGCTTCTCTATCCCTTTGACCATCAGACTCTTCATCTCTAAGGTGTGAGATGTCATCCATGTTGCATTGCACCATTCACTTATGTGAACTTTTCAACTCGTCCTACATGTTGAAACGACAATTACCATTAGCATTTCATGTCAGTATTTTGAATCATGCATTCCAGACAACATAAAATCATTTTAAACAGTCTTAAGTGGTCTTGGTGACTCATTCAAGCCTAGATTTTGATTTGTGCTCTGATACCACTCTGTAGCACACCCAACCCCTTAGTATTATCTCTTTTAGAGATGGGGCGTTGAAATTTCTCTTTTTTCTAAACCATCTCAAATCCTTGCTTTCACAACTCCATCATCCTCAGCTCATCAAGAGCTTTCCAACGAAGGTAATTTTGCTCAAAACTAAACTCTAGAACGAAATTTATGACCCTCCGAAGTTCTTGGATTTTTTACCTCTATTTCACTGACACGTGACACCTTGTCACACTTGCAATTTGACATGGTGACAACGTAGCAACGATGTGGCACCTGTCTAACCTGCCATGGGGAAATTCTGATCCACGCATGCCTATTGCCATTATCGCTTGGACTTTCTTCCAACGCACTCATCACTTACCTCTGACGGATATGGTATCGAAGAATATTCCCTTTCGATACCATACATTCAACGTTCAAATGGTTCAAGTAGTTTCACTACTTTGAATACAGGGTATCGAGAAATATTTTGTCTCCTCGATGGACGTTGTAGAAGCATGTCATGGTCTTCCGACCGACGGTTGATATCCATCTGATGCCTAAGGTTCACCTGTCCAACTAGACCCCACTCAACTCATCAACCATTCAAGGGTTGGCATCTGTCACTCTAAGGACACCTTGGCTACTTTGTTGGAAGCCATGTCCTCCATGACTTTAACACTTTGCCTCCTAGATCGAGTGAAACCTATGGTAGATCGACAACTATCGTCGAATTTCCCTCATTCGCGGATCTAAGGTCGAGATTTTCCCTCCATTAGACTCACACTTCAACGCTTCAGAGTCATACTCCGAAAAATAATTAACAGTGAGCTAGCTAGACTCACACTCAATCTAGTCGACTAATCGAATGTTGACTCGTGTCTTCACACTGACGCTCTCAGTCAGCACCAAGATAGATCTCCCCCCCTAATTAGTTAAGTGGGATTCGAAATGATCAACGACTGAGGATTTATCTCGCCAACTTCCAGATCTATGACCCACACACGCTCAACTTCAGAATCTCTCATTCGAGGTTAATCTCATGACACATGAGATTTCCTTTTGATAACACCATTTCGAATCCATCACTCTCGAGGGTTCTCTCTGACACTTTCACTCCAAACAACCCACCAATCAATGGTCCTGATCTTTTCAGATCGATGGTTGTTGTTCTCTGTTGACTAACACAAGGTTTTAAGGAGTTATAACTATCCATTTCAAGGACTTATCCATTTTTCGAATTTTGCAAGACTTCGATCCTGACTTTCAAAGACTCAAAATAAATTATACGGCCATTACTAACTGTCAAACTTAAGGTTAAAACCTCACATGATTTCCAGGCTCTGCACACAGGGAAAATATAGAGTATTCAAGCATGTAACAGTTCACACTTAATCATTTTCACGATTTAATAAGACAATAATAATACATTGCAACATAGCTCATCTCACAGGCATTCAAATTCATGGATTAAGTTTCATAGACTTTCACTTAGATTCATACATATGCGCATTTACACAAATATTCCATTCATAAGCATTCAAATATATCATTCACAGACGGTTTCAGTACATAAAACACTTATCTAGTCATAAATAATCCAATCCCACTAACTGAAAGAGGACACCTTTCCTCCCAACCTTAGGCTTTGTTGTAGAGTCACTTCCTACAACACACCACCCCTATGCCAAGCCATGATACCACCAAGGAAATTGACTCAGAAGGGTTATGAGTCTGCGATTATCTTGGAAGGTTACTCTCCTTCCTCCTCTGACACAACAAAAGTTTCCATCTCCCACTGAGCTTCGGGTCTCTATAGGTTCATCGGGTGGTTTCTCAACTAGATTTCCTTTGCACAAGGGGGACCCTTGTTTGCTCAACAGTCCCTTGGAGACCTCCCCTTACCAGTGTCGATTTTTGTCCAGTAAGCACCAAATTGCAGCCCACTCTTGCTCCATTTCAGGAATCTGGGTCTTCTCTATTTAGGGTGATCATCAACAACTCATACAAGCTTCCTATTTTCCTCCAAAAAGCTATTTTTTTCTTTCTTGATCAACACATCCACACCTCTATGCTCTCTCTTACTCATCTCTGAGTCTCCTCTATTGTATTGTTCTGTCTCTAGGTGCAATTGCCTTTTGTAGGGCCTCTCTTCCTATCTGATTACACTCTTAGTGTGTATTCCTCCTCCAGTCTTCTTCTCCATCCCCTCGAGATATTTGCAGCGTCTTGCAAACATAACCTACAACTTGCCATTCATAATCTGAAGGGGCGGTTCTGTGGTACATTCCCCCGTCAGTTGTTCAATCGGCCATTCTCTCTTTGTATGGACCAACTGCCACAATCATTAACTACTCAACCACCTCTATGACCTTCTCTTAATGGTCACGTGGTCTCCTCATCAGTCTGGTATGTCGGTAGGTGAAGTTATTATGTTTGCAAGCATAGATTAGCTTGTTGTGCAAGCTTCCTATTTTCTTCACTGATGCATCTCAACTCCACTTCACTCAACCATTCCATCAATCCCTTTGCCTCATCAATTTCCTCTGGTGTATCATGGCCAATACTTATCAAGGTTGTTCCCTCTGAGTCAACAGTTTGGTGTTTATATTAAATCAAAACACAATTACATGCCTCATAATGTTAACATATGAAGTTTGTGCATAATTACAATCTTGGGAGAAAATTGGGTGTTACAAGTGCAACAGACCTGTAGGATCTCATGCCCTAGGAGCATATAGTTAACAACTAGTACAATGTTTAACTGCCTTAATACAATTAGAAAATAGAGTAGGCCAAAAATAACTTACACGTATAATTTTTTAGGTAGTAACCATCCCATAAAGGTGGCCACCACAAGTGTCATTATGGAAAGCATTTAATGTTGTTCTACCTCGTCATGGTTGAGACAACGACGTAATGAAGTGTTAATCCTCTATCAATAAATATCATCACCCATGAAGAGATATCGAGGAGATTGATGATGAATATGTCATCAATCATCATGAGATGGATGAGAACCAAACTTTCAGGTTTTTAAATAAACTAGAATGTCACCATACCAAGGATCATCGGAGGATATAGGGAAAAAATGTTCGTCCGGAAGGTCATTGTTCAAAGGCAGGTCTGATGCACCAGTTAGGAGATTGTAAATTTTAAACTTAGTGAGGGCTAAGGCTTTGTTACTCTTGGGTGTAAGAAATTCTAAGTCAAACTCCTGAAGGATCATGATCCATTGAGCATACTTACATATGATAACCTATTGACTCATGATAAATGACATAGGGTTAGAATTGGCCTTGACCTTTGTCTTGCACATCATAATATAATTACACAACTTCTAAACCAAAAAAATGATCGCTAAAGGCCAATTTTTCCTCATGGTTATAGGATCGTGAGGGTCCAGATAGGTTATTACTTACATAATAGATGATATGCTCACAACTATAAGTCCCATTGTGAACTAAGACTCCATTGATAACAAAGGGTGGAGCAAAAATATAAAGGATAAAATCATTGTCGAATTCAGGAGGGCTAATTAAAGGTGTTGAAATGAGGGCATGCGTCAATGTGTCAAAGGAATATTGGGCTTTCTCATCCCATGCTAAGGGTATGTATGATCATAATACTCGTAGAAAACCATGAGTGGTGGTATCATAATCAAGAAAAAATCAACACAAAAAAAAAAAAGATTTACCTTGGAGGCTCTACAATTGGTGTAAGTTACGGGGTGGGGGCAATTCAATAACGGTATGAACTTTCAAGGGATTAATGGTGGTGCCTTCTTTGAAAACAATGAATCCCAATAGTTGACCATCTGGCACAGATAATACGCACTGAAGAGGGTTTAAGTGAATGCGGTACATTTGACACTAGAGGAAGATAGTACGAAGGTCATCTAAATGTTGTGATCATTTCTTCAAATGAGTTGTGAGATCATCAAGATTTGTACATATATTCCAGTGGCTCAGACTTAGTTGCAGTTCCTTGGATTTGACTGGCTCTATTCAATAGTTATTGGAGCCATCAACATGAGTTTCCCTTCCGACAACTCACTTTAGATCTTGGGAGCCTCTTCCTGTTTAGCAGGGCTCCTCTAGTTGTTTCTTTCCCCCCCTAAGGGGACATCATTTTCTATGTATTCAGATTAGTTGTAGTCTTCACTATGCTTATATGTTTGTCCTAGCCTCATACTTCCAAGTGTGTACATGGGACTATTGATATCAATGTATTGTACTTTGGTGCCTCTTCACCATGATCACATTTTGTATTGTATCGTGACACCATTTTGCCTCACTAGCTTGGCCCATTTATGCCATGGTCCACCATTGTATCATTATTTGGAGATATCTTGACGAGAATGGGTATGCCCACCTCATCCATATTGAGATGTTGTACACACCTCATCTCTTTGGTTTTTTGTTGACAAGTGATTCTTCGTTGCCCTTCTACAGGTCGTCCTCCTTCCTTGGTCACTCTACTCCATCCTTGGTCCTTCCTGGTTAACGTCCACTAAGACTAAAATTGGTCTATTGGACCTTAAGAAAAGTAAGAGATTACTTGGATTTCTTTAAAATATTATTTCAATGCTTGAAAAACATTAAGAGAAGCGTTCCAAGATCACTAAAGTTTTGATGACCTAGAAGGTTAGGAAGGTCAATATTGTGACAAATATTTTGAAATTGGGATCTAATATGGGTATACGCAGGGTATTCTAAGAGAAAGTGCTTTTCATATTCAACCCTCTTGGTGTCACAAAGGTGACATATTCTTTCTTGCCATGGTGTTTTGGGGATTGCCCAGCACCCAGTTTCACTATGCATCTCATGAGAATTAGTTCTTATTTTAGCAACATTGATTCTCTTCTTTACGCTAGTCAAAGCATAGAAATACTTTTGATCGTCAAGGTTAGGGTCAACCAACTCCTTATAATATGTTAATTTTCTTTTATCCTCTAATTCTTTATCACACCACAAATTATCCTTAAATTTAGCTTGCACAATATTTTTAATATCATCAATATTCTACAAAATAACTTCTTCTTTTATTCCCTAATGATTTAGCCCAGACACGACATCATTATTCCATCCTCGCATGAGCCGTTGGTGATTTTGGATAGAGTCTAAGGCAATTTTGGGGGCCACTTGTTATCCATGTTGTTTAGCTTGTTCTTGTTATCCATATTAAGTAGGGTTTCCTTCACATTTAGACTTTTATCTCTTACATGATCTAGTGTTTGATGCACGTGAGTAGATTGAGGGTTTTGTTTCTATGCACTACAACCATTTGTTTGTGGCTCAATTCACAATCATTGAGTTCAAGGGGATTTTTCTCACCCTTGTGATAAATAACTACCAATATGCAATATCCAATTCCACCAATAATGTTGGTTTCATCTACATCATGAAGTGACTTCCCAGAGAACCATCTACCAATTTCCTTTAGTTTTTTCTTCCCCCCATTTAATCTATGATTGTACCATCCTAACCACTTCCTAATACCTAGTACATATGTCCTGAAAAGATTTTCTAATGACCTTCTAGTATCATGTGTGGTTTTATCTATTGAACACCTTTCAAGTATATATATTGAAGCTTCCACATCTACAAAATTTTGATTTTGTGTAGGTACATTTTTATCCATTTATTTGTGAAATCTAGTTCTTTCAATTGTTTTGTGACTTCCAATTGCATCCATGTTCTCAAGAGAATCATGTTCCAATCATTTCCCACTCAGTAGGACTACAATAACATTCCCTTCAACAATAAAGAGTTAAAGACTGCCTAGGTTGTTGAGAAACACAACCTTTCGTACTTTGATCAGAGTGATTTGTAATAGCAACAACATCAATGGTTGATCTTTGAGTGAAAATTGGGGCCTCTTTCTATGAAACAAATTCCATTCCACGGTATATAGTTTTATCTTGTACATTACCAATCCCTTCAACTATAATTGAAGACAAAGACTGCCTAGGTTGTCGAGCAAAACATATGTTTATATTTTGATCAAAATGATTTGTAATAGCAACAACATCAATGGATGATCTTTGAGGGAAATTTGGGACCTCATTCTACAAAATAAAGTTCATTATGTGGTAAAGAGGTTTATCTCTCACAATATCATTTCCTTCAATTGTAATTGGAGACAAAGGTTCCCTATGTTATTGAGCAACATAGAAATTTGTAGTTTGTTAACAATGATTTGTAATAACACCATCATCAATGACTAATATTTGAGGGAAAACTAGGGTATATTTTTGTGGAATAGTGTCCATTCTATTGATTCTAGATGAAGGCATACTGGCTTGTTGATCTACATTATTTTTTTTACATGTTGTTTACACAAATGACATTGAGTTTCAATAGCAGTTGCATTATTGTTTGATGTTTGAGGGGAAATCATAGTCTCATTCTGTGGGATGGAGTTCTAATCTATAAATCCTTGATGTTTTCCATGGAAGTGTTGTCCCCTCATATGGTATGAGGAGATTGTGATCACATATTTGGATTCCCAATACCAGCACCACTCTTCTAGTGGCATGATATTCCAGTTCACATTGATGTGATCTCTTTAAATTGGTCATTCAAAGAACATGGTTGATGACATCCTTCGCAAAATTTTGTTGCATAATGGTCTCATTTCACACAATGAACTTGCCCAATTGAATCCATTATGGTATATTAGCTTGTCAGTAGAGATCTTGCACACATTTCAGTTGATATTTGCATATGCAAATGGTACACTATGATACACATAACACTTCATTGCTTCAATTGATTACTATGTTTTCTTGATGTATTGGTTCTTGCTTTTATGTGGTGGTAGTGTTTCCTATATTGGCCATGACCATGGTAGACATTGGTGTAATCTAATTATGCATCATAAAACTCTAAATTTTTGTCTTTTGCTTAGAGATACTATGGTGGGTCATAATTCTCTTCTAGATAAGTGTTGTCACCTTTTGAGTCAAGCTGTACTAGTAGAGACCTAAGTAGGTGTAGCATATATGTATCCCCTAACCATATTTTACACCTTTCATCTTCCCATTCACTTCCATACACATTCATCATCTTCCCGCTCATGGTGGAGTTATCATACGTCTTACAACAAGGTTCAAAGCAAAGGAAGGAAAGAAATCCCATGTATGAAAGGCCTATCTAAAGTCAAAAGAGTTAAAAAATTCTTGAGGTTGATGCAACCAAAGAAAAAAATCAAAATAAAAAATCTTGAACCATGCCACCTTATCTAAAATCCCATCTCCCCCTAGTCCCTTGCTTAAAAATGCATATCTAAAGAAATGGAACAAGCAAATAAAGAAAAAGACAAAGAAAAAATTGGTTAGAAACAAAAGAGGCACAAGGAATGGTAACTCAAAGCTAAGTGGTCCCTCCTAAAGGCACTCATGTGGAACGAAAACCATAACTCCTATCTCTTGAAAGCTAGTAAGAGAAGACCTATACATCATCTCATGTGGTTAATTCTTGAATTTCCCATTTTCCCTAACATCACATTCCATCACATCATATACTCCTAACTTAATGTCCTAGGAAATACTTCTTAGTCTCAGGAGTTGTCAGATGTAATAGAGGTTAATGTTGTTTGAACCATGGTTAATCATAGCAAACAATAAAAAATATATGAGTTATTGAAAGTTATAATATGTCAATTGATGTTTACCACCTAATGACATGTATATCGAGGAATGAATCATCACTATGGATAGGGGCACCCTTCACTGGGATATGTGTACTTGCATTGGGAGTTACATCTCTGACTTGAGATTTGTGTGTTTGCCTCAAGATTTGCATGCTTGCATTGGGATCCATGTACCTGCCTTAGTTATTGTGACTGCCTAGGGGCATTGTGACACTGTGCCTTGGGCGTTGTGACTGCTTAGAGCCTTGTGATAGCTTAGGGCGTTGTGATATCTACATTAGGCATTGCGACAAAGGTCCCACCTCATCTTGAGCCACAAGTGTGGGCTTTCCACCTTCTTCATAAGTTTGTCTTGAGCCATCTATTATGTTTTATTGTACATGTGGCATTAGTCCACCAAATTATATTGTTATTAAATTGATTCTCTCTAGTTAGTTAGAGGAGATTACTATTTTGAGCATAGATCTAGTTAGTTAGTTAGAGATCTAATGCTATTTTACTATAGAGGTTGTTGAGATCTTGATCTATGAATAAGTGACTCATCCTCATTGTAAAGTTGTTGGAGAACATTGGAATAAAAACTGTCTACTATATTGTGCAAGCTTCATGGAGTGTTAGTGCCCTTGTTGAGGTGATTTTTTTGTTTTACGCACACCATTGAAAGCTTTGTTTTGTAGGTTTATGGATGCTAGAGTCCACACATAGGCCATAGAAGAGCAAGGTTTCTACATTGGAGAAAGACATGTATATCTTCATCCTTCTTGTGTTTTTTACTTTAAAGAGGAAAACATTATGCACTTGACACCACTAGGTTCTTTGGATCTATAGATAATATTTAGGTAGGGGCCACCCTTAATGTTTCCTTGAAAGTGGATCTAGATAAACCTTCCCCCCATCAAGCTTGTGATCTTAGTAACTAAATTGGGGCTATTGTTGTGCACGTTACTTTGGTTGCCTATGCCCCCCTGATATTCATCAAAGGATTAAGTACCAAAGTTATCTGAATACAATCACCACACAATATATATGGAACAATATAGATTTATTCATTCTTTATTATATCAAACCCTTAGGGTAGGGAAACACCATACAATGGATCTTATTATGGAAGGGATCTTCTCATGTTCACTTGCCTCTTCGAGGGGGCAACCTCCTAATGAGCTATAAGCTCAAAATACAATACTTCTCTTCATATCTCATTACATTGCTTGAACCCCTTTATATAGTGCTACCAACCACCTAAGAACATTCTAGAGGAGGAATCTTCTAGAATTAGAACCTTCTAAGAAGTATGCTTACATTTATTATATATAACTACCATAGTGGACCTTATTTAATACTATAGTGGACCTAGTCCACCTTACATTGAGTGACCGATACTATTATCACTATGGGCCCTCCGGGCCCCCCACTACCTCTCTAGCTACCTAACATTCCATCTCCCTTATGAAAGCATTGACCTCAATGCTTAGTATGAGGGTGTACAACCATGTATCAGGGTCCCATGGATAAGTGTGGACCATAGTGTTGAAGTAGACTAGAGAACTAGGGTCCCATGGAGAAATGAAAGCCACCATGTTGAAGTAGTACAACCGCCATTGTAAACTGAGGTCCCATATCCAAGTGCTCATGTGAACTCCACGCGGAAGATATCGAAACCCAATAACCAACTGAAAATGATGCTCCAAAAATTGACACATGTCACATGGATCTAAATAAGAAGATCCATTCACATAGTGGGAAAGGGTCGTAGCTGAATCTAGAAGGAATAATACCATTGTAGAATATGCAGGATGGACACTGGTAATTACAACCGACTCTTGATTTGTTACATTGAAGTTCTCTACAGAAGGTAGAGTAGAGTCATCAAATAAAATATGAAAGTGGTTGTCATCCCAAAAATGACAACTATCCATATACCAATCATCACAATTGGCCTCAAAATCATACCAAACATATACTTCTTGATTATATTCATCACCGATGTCCACCATAAGATATCTCTCTTGTATTCTATCCAAGGACCTTTGAATATTGTGACAATTGTCCTTGAGATCTTGTAAATGGTTCTCGAGGGCTTCAAACTTCCATAGAAATCCCATGAGGATTTGAGAGCCAATATGTATTGGAAACACCACATATAATATAACAAAAGAAAGCTATTAAAATGATTTATCCAATGACACTAATTTGGTAGCAATCTGAGCACCCT
>ML821322.1:42104-105423 GCA_009831015.1 Picea engelmannii
AGGGTGAAAGTTATTTCCAATCTTTGCATATTGACTTTTATGATGCTACTAAGTCTTCGATACTAGAGCCATCATATTTTTTCAGTAAAAAATATCATGCTTTCCATAACCCAAAAAGAAAAAAATTATCTTACTTTGCAAATCGCGGTTTTTTTTGGAAAAACCCTGAAAAACTGCCAAATTTAAAATGTTGATAACTTGACTTTTCAAACTCCGTTTCGTCTGATTTTTTTTTTGAAATTGGGTGTTTTTCCGAGAGGAGTTTGAATATCCAATTGTTTTCTATAAATTACTATCATAAAGTTTTATATATGAGCCTAAAGTGCACCGCCCCCCTTTTTCCTTTTAAAAAATATGCAAAAAGAACAAAAAATCATTCGCTTATTTGGCCAAGGAAAGTGTTATGAAACCAACTGTTAAGTACCAAAGTTATCTGAATACAATAAACACACAATATATATGGAACAATATAAATTTATCCACTCTTTATTATATCAAACCCTTAGGGTATAGCGACACCATACAATGGATCCTATTATGTAAGGGATCCTCTCCTATTCACTTGCCTCTTCGAGGGGGCAACCTCCTAATGAGCTACACGCTCCAAATACAATAATTTTCTTCCTATCTCATTACATTGTTTGAACCCCTTTATATAGTGCTACCAACCACCTAAGAACATTCTAGAGGAGGAATCTTCTAGAAGCAGAACATTCTAAGAAGTCCTCTTACATTTATTATATCTAACTACCATAGTGGGCCTTATTTAATGCTATTGTGAATCTAGTCCACCTTACATTGAATGGCATCTGCTATTATCAATATGGGCCCTCTGCCCCCCCCCTGCCCCCCACTACCTCTCTAGCTACCCAACAACAACCCTCTCAAGTGGCGAGATTGATCCACAAACAAAGTGAAGCTAAACATTGATCTTCCCTTCCCAACCACCAAAAAATTGAAAAAACAAATTCCTTTAAATTTATGTTTTCACAATCTGAAGTTCATATCTGTAACATCCCCACTATAATCCTCACTTTAATTAATGATTAATGTGGATATAATACTTGGCTACAACCAAGCGATGTAACATGCAAATTGTATTTCTAAATGTTAATAATAAAATGTGATGCCAACTACTAAGGGGACATGGACAGAGATGGGCATTGAATTAATCCACAAGAGAAGGGAGGGTCTAGGAGAATGTCTTAGAGGGGTTCAAAGGGGAATTACCTATGTATATTATTTCAACCCATTTTCCTAAAATTGTTATTGGTATATGAACCTTCTAATTTATGATTGAGTGTTCCCAAAGCCAATCATTGAATACATGTAAGAAGTCACATCCTATAATTATTATGCACATGGGAGCTGCGTAGAATCAACTTGGGGAAGTTTCCAAGTCAATAAAGACAAGCCAAAGGGAGGAAATTCATATGGTTTGAGACAACAATTTTACACAATCAGGTTTTGGGCATGGACAAGTAGAGAGCAAGAAAGAGAGCTTGGAGTTGGAACACCCATGGAGGGAAAATTCTAGAGCATGCTGGAGCATTTTTGGAGTATTTTGAAGCTGAATATTGAAGAGCCAGCTTGTCAGGCCTGAAGAGAGAACTCATGTGTGAGTTGCACTGTAACAACAAGTGTTTGTTGTTATTTGCTGGTAGTTTTTCCTAGCAGCAAATTCCCTTGAGTTCCAACCAAGAGATTCTTGGTTCCCTGTGCCATAAAGATCCTAACAAATGAATGGGATGCCTGGGGGACTAAGACCAGTGAAGGGGTAAATTCCTTGGCTCGGGAAAGTCAAGAGGAATTATGGTTTTTGTCTAATCCAGGTCATTGGGTTAGGGTTTTGGATGTCGTTGGATCCTATATGTATATTGTATTGTAAACAATGTATCACTATGAATGAATATATAATATGTTGGTTTTCCCAGTTTGGGTTTCCAGGGGAAAAATATCTGTGTAATGTTTGTATTTTCCATTGTATATTTTTCTGTTCTTTTACTGAAAATCTGTTTGCAGTAAATATTGTACAAGGTTAAAATCTACATTTGGTATCAAAGCTTTGTTGGCTTTAGGGGGATGCCTTTGTGGTCAAGGGTTTGGCTCAGTACTGTGATAAGCCTTGTTATAATGGGAGATCTGTGGTATTGATTTTTCAGGTGAAAAGAAATGGAAAACAATCCGAAAATGGAGATTGATAAGTTTAATGGGCAAAGTTTTGAGCTGTGGAAGCTCAAGATGGAAGATATGTTGGTGGACAAAGATTAGTGGATCGTGGTAGATCCAGGTACTGTACCTACAGGAACTTCAGCAGATGACTGGAAAAAGTTGGATCGGAAGGCAAATAGCACAATCCGATTGTGTCTCTCATATTCATTATTACTTAATGCATCAGAGGAAGCTACAACCAAGGATTTATGGGATAAGTTGGGGAAGTTGTATTAGTCTAAGTCCCTAGTGAATAAACTATTCCGGAGAAAGATGATGTATAACTTGAGGATGAGAGATGAAGACTTGGTGGCAGAGCATTTGAACGCCTTCAATACTGTGGTAAGTTAGTTAGTATCTGTTGAGATTAAAATTTCAGATGAAGATAAATGTATCTATTTACTGTGTTCTTTACCATACTCATGGGATAGTCTGGTTGTGGCCATAGGTAGTAATGCAACTTCCTTAAAGTTTGATGAAGTGGTCTCATCTTTGTTGTAGGAGGAGATGAGACAAAAGAATATGGAAGGACAAAGCACAAACACATTATTTTCAAGAGGACAATCCCAGGAAAGAAATAGATCTAAGTTCTCAAGTGGGAGATCTAAATCTAAGGGTAGATCTAAATCTCCCAGAAAGTTTGTAAGGGTATGTTGGAGATGTGGGAAAGAAGGGCACTACAAGAAGCAGTGTAGATCCAAAGTTGAGAAAAAGAAGGGATCTGAAGAATCTCCTTCTACAGAAGAAAATACCTCCAAGGAAGAAGGAGGGGATGTGTACTTGGCTTCTTCAAGCACACATGCAGATCTTGAGGCATGGTTGGTTGACACGTGTGCATACTTTCATATGACTCCCCACAAGGAGTGGTTCTGCGAATATGAAAGGTATGATGGAGGTAATTTTTTCTTAGGTGATGATTTGACAACCAGAAACATAGGACGAGGAAAAGTCAAGTTGAGGTTCATAGATGGAAGGATTAGAACACTGCTTGGTGCTATGCACATCCCAGGTTTGACCAGGAATTTGATTTATGTAAGCAAAATGGACGATGCAGGGGTAAAAACAATATTTGAAAAGGAAACCTGTAGAATGGTTCAAGGAGCAATGGTGTTGCTAAAGGGAGTTCGGTTTGGAACTCTGTATAAGTTGCAAGGAAGCACTATTAGCGATGGGTGTAATAGTTCCATTGTTCTTGATATTGGAGTTGAAGAAGAAATAACTCTTACAGTCTCTAGAGAAAAGGTTATGATGTGGCATCAAAGACTGGGGCATATCATAGATAAGGGTCTTCAACTACTACACGATAAAGGTATGGTTGAAGGTATGTCTAACTGCTCTCTGGATTTTGATTTCTGTGAACATTGTCTATATGGGAAGCATAATCAGGTAAGATTCCCCTTTGGTGCAACAAGGGCAGAAGGGATTTTACAGCTAGTTCACAATGATGTTTTTGGACCTGTGTCGGTCCCATCGTTGGGAAAATCTGTGTACTATGTCTCATTTATAGATGACTTCTCGAGGAATACTTGGATATACTTCCTCATGAAGAAATCTGAAGTCTTTGACAAGTTTAAAGAGTTTAAGGCTCTTGTTGAGAATTAAAAAGAGAAAATAATTAAGCTATCGAGGACAGATAATGGCAGAGAGTTCTGCGGGAATGAATTTGAATAATTATGTAAGAAGTGTGGTATAGCAAGGCATAAGACTACTCCATATACACCTCAACAGAATGGAGTTGCAGGAATGATGAACATGACGTTGATGGAAAAAGCAAGGTGCATGCTCAGTGGTGCCGGGTCAGGGCAAGAATTCTGGGCAGGGGCAGTGGGTACTGCATGTTACTTGGTCAACAGATCACCCTCATCAACGTTGGATGACAAGACTCCACAAGAGGTATGGACTAGTAAGGAACCTTCTCTCACACATCTCAAGGTATTTGGTTGTGATGCATATGTTCATGTTCCAAAGGAAAACATGAGTAAGCTAGATAAGAAGGCTGAAAAGTGTATCTTTATTGGATATAAAGATGGTCTCAAAGGTTAAAAGATTTGGAACCCATAAACTAAGAAGGTAGTGTATAGACGAGATGTGGTATTTAGAGAAATGAAGGATGCTGTTAAACATGAAGTCCTACCAAGTAAGGAAGAACCAGAGAAGATAGAGTTTTATTCAAAGGATGACGAATCAGACTCTACAGAAGAACAAGAATCAAAAGAAGAAGATCCTCATACTCTAGTATCGAGGAGATCGGTTCGAGAAATAAGGCTACTGGAAAGGTATATTGCATCTGATTTCCATTCAAGTTTTGCTTTGTCTATTACTAATGATGATCCTAGAACTATCAGGGAGGTAGTGGATTCAGAGGATGGAAATCTTTGGAAAAGCACCATGGACGAAGAAATGGCATCTTTGGATAAGAATGAGGCTTGGGATCTAGTGGAGTTGTCGACTGGAAGAAACCCGTTGGCAATAAATGGGTATTTAAAAAGAAGCTGAATGCAGAAGGAAAAGTGGAGAAATACAAAGCTCAATTAGTAGCAAAGGGTTATTCCCAAGTTGAGGGAATTGATTTTGGTGAGATTTTTTCTCCGGTTTCCAAGTTAACCTCTATAAAATTTCTATTATCTGTTGCTACTGCATTTGATTTTGAAGTAGAACAGATGGATGTGAAGACAACATTCCTACATGGGGATCTGGAAGAAGAAATCTATATGAAGCAACCAGAAGGTTATGCCGTGAAGGGAAAGAAGGAGTTGGTATCCAAGCTGAAAAAGTCCTTGTATGGTTTAAAACAATCACCAAGGATGTGGTATCAAAATTTTGATACTTATATGATGGGACTTGGCTTCACAAGAAGCAAAGAGGATCACTGTGTGTATTTTAAATTAATTGGTGATCATTTGATTCATTTGGTCGTGTATGTGGATGACATGTTACTGATAGGAAACAACAAGGAGATTATCCAGGATGTGAAAAGTCAGTTGTCCTCTAAATTTGACATGAAGGATCCCGGTGCTTCAAATTTAATTTTGGGCATGGAAATTAAAAGAGATAGGAAAAGAAGGAAACTTTGGTTAAATCAGAGAAAATATGTCGAGACAATATTGCAGAGGTTTAATATGTAGGAATGTAAACCGGTTAAGGTTCCTATTCTTTTTGGTGTAAAGTTATCTGCGGATCAGTGTCCCAAGACACATGAAGAGGAGAAGGACATGTCTCGTGTTCCATATGCGAGTGCAGTTGGCAGTTTGATGTACACAATGGTCTGTACTAGACCGAGCATTGCACATGGAGTGGGACTTTTGAGCAGGTATATGTCAAAACCAGGGAAGGAACATTGGACAACAAAAAAAATGGTTTTTAGGTATTTGTGTGGCAGTTCTAGCTATGGATTGTGCTACGAAGGAAGAACAGGATTGGACAAAGTGGTGGATATACATGGATTTGTGGATGCAGACTGGGCTGGAGATCTAGATCGTAGGAGATCTACAAGTGGGTATGTGTTTAACCTGTTTGGAGGAGCAATAGGTTGGATGAGCAAAATGTAGGCTGTAGTGTCACTTTCAACTACATAAGCTGAATACATGGCAGCCACTCATGTAAGTAAGGAATCAATATGGTTACAAAGATTGTGTTCAGGTATTGGATTGGTACAACAAGCTGTAAGGATAGAGTGTGACACTCAGAGTGCAATTTTTCTGGTGAAGAACCCGACTTATCATTCAAAGACAAGGCATATTTATATTCAATATCTCTTTGTGAGAGACATGATTGAAGAAAAGAAAGTATCGTTGATGAAGGTGGACACTTTGAAGAATGTTGCAGACTCATTAACAAAGTCTGTGAGCACTGAGAAGTTCTCTTGGTGTAGAGGATCCATGGGCATTACTACCCTGGATTGTTGACTATGTAACCCTGTAACCCCCTGCATGCAAAGAAAATAACAAGTGGGACAATGTTGGATATGTGTTATATTCTTTGCACGATTAGTAGTGGGAATTTTTTTTGTTCTACCTCGGAAAACGTGTTACATATTTAGGTGGTTTTTCAGCACATGTTTTTTTGTCGATGGTTTTCTATTTCTGGTTAAGGAATTAGGGTTGTTGACTAATCCAGGTCATTGGGTTAGGGTTTTGGATGTCGTTGGCTCCTATATGTATATTGTATTGTAAACAATGTATCACTATGAATGAATATATAATATGTTGGTTTTCCCAGTTTAGGTTTCTAGGGGAAAAATCACTATGTAATGTTTGTGTTTGCCATTGTATCTTTTCTGTTCTTTTACCGAAAATCTATTTGTTGTAAATATTGTACAAGGTTAAAATTTACAGCTATAGGAGAATATCAGTGGGTTGTGGGATTTCTGAGCTGTGAGTGGATAGTGGGAGACCACCCTATTTTGTGGATTACTAGCCTCAACTCAGAGGTGATTTGTTATTGAAATTTGGAACAACAGGTCTATGGTTGGGTGGAACGTTCGTCCCAAGCAATTGATTGTACAACCAATTTGACATATAAGTGTTTTATCTATTTTCTATCTTGTATTTATGAGTTAAAGTATTGTGCATGAACTTTGTGTATTTGAGAATAATTTATATGCTAATATGTTGGTTCAATAGATGCATTTCGTGTCTATTTTAGCATGTTGTAGATGCATCTAATTTATGGTAATAGACAACAGTTAAATATGTGTAAAATGTAGCTGGAAGCTACATGAAATTGAATTAGCTGTAAATTTTTTAATTTTAAGAGCATTATGCACTGTAATGTTCCCCAGTTGGACTGGGGGACATTACATTATGGTACGAGAGTGTCTAATTCAAACATCAAGCTTGTATGGGCTTGAACCAGTGTGAGTTTGAAAAATTTGTTGTCGTTGATTTTGTCCATGACGAATTTGGGGAAAAACAGAGAAAAACAGAGTGAAACCCCCAAATTTGTGAGCAAAATCTAAGTTTAAATTACTCATGACAGTCTAAGAGAGGTTCAATGGAGTAGATCTGCATATTTGCAGAGTTAAATTTGACTTGGAAGGTCAAAGTTCAAGTTTTAAAGGCCATTGTAGTGTTTTGCAGAGTTCATTGAATCGACAGACGAGATCACGTTTGATTGCAAGATCAACGATCAATATTCACTTTAATAATTTAAAAAATCATAAGGTTGTGATCGTTTGAAAGGTTGAGTAAATCAATGACCAAGATTAATTTCGACAGTTGGGAAAATGGATCAGATTGATGGTCTGTATTCATTTAGGCCTTTGGGAGGTTGGAGTAGAATTGATGACCAAGATAATCTTGAGTGAGAGATCGACAAATCATATTCACTTGGGTTTTTCTTGAAATTTCTAAGTGTTCAAGTTCGCTAAGAAAAATCACTAATGACCAATGATTGGGTCGGTCTAATTGGCGAAGAGTTCGGGTAAGCCAAAAGAAATCTTCAATGACTGATGGTCAGACGTTGGCAGAGTTGGCGAAGTTGGTAGATCAATGACTGAGATCAACGGTCTAAATACATTGGTAGTTTAGTCGAAAATTTTATAAGTGTTGGAGTTGGCCAAAGGAAAATGTTGACGATGAACGGTTGTATCGATCAGATTCGACAAAGTGTTTTAAGTCACCAACTAAAATTATTGATGGTCGATGGGTCGATGGTCAGGCGTCGAACGATCGAGTGAAATGTTTCAATCAAACAAGAGAAAAGATCGATGGGTCGATGGTTGGGCATTGATCGAATTGACGAAGTGTTCAGATCGTCCAAGAGAAATGATCGATGGTCGATGGAGAAAAGAGGGTGATGACGTGTCATGCCACATTATCATCTACGTGTCATGCCATGTCAACATCCATGTGTCATGCCACATTAGCCAAGTTAATAACTCATGATGATGTGTCATGCCATGCCAACATCCACGTGTCATTCCACGTCAGTATAGAAGTGGCCTGTTGGAATACTAAGAGTGGGGGGGGTGAATCGATATGAGCACTTTATTACTTTTAACCATAATATGGATTGTTTAACTTTATTAGTATTTCATCAATAATATTTAAAACATCATGAGCAGTATAAATAAACAATGAACAATGAGCAACCACACAAGTACATAATACACCAAAATTTTACGTGGAAACCCAATGCGGGAGAAAACCACATAATGCTTTTCTTATATGTCATAAGAAATACATTCATAGGAAGCATCGAATTCCTTATTTTTCCATCTACAACTGGAAGGAGGCTCAAACACCCTAGTTTTTAGGCTCCAATCTGAAGGAAGCTCCAACTCCCCAATTCTCCGACACCAATTGGAAGGAGGCTACAACTCCCTTTCCTTGCCTTGTTTAACTACCATAAATATAAATGTAGACAACCTATCACTACCACTAAATCAATCAACCTGTTACTGATCT
Source organism: Picea engelmannii (assembly GCA_009831015.1). NCBI lineage: Eukaryota > Viridiplantae > Streptophyta > Pinopsida > Pinales > Pinaceae > Picea > Picea engelmannii. Next base: position 50,723 of record ML821322.1, read on the forward strand.
AATCCAGGTGGATATTGGTGGCCACCCACCTATTCCAAATTCCACTTGGCTCATCTTAACCGTTTTTAGTTCAACACATTTCTCTATAATGGTGACATCTCTTTGTAATTGTGGGTTCTGCACTTTCGGGGTTGTCTTAAATCCCTACACAACATTCAGGTGAATATTGGTGGCTGCCCACCTATTCCAACTGGCTTATTTTGGCAATTTTCATCTTAGTACATCTTTATGTACTTCTGGGGCTGTTTTGAATCCCTAAAAAATGTTTGTTGGGCTTGCCACAGTCAAACTATGGACAAAGTCAAATTTTGATGACATAATGTGCAGTTCTCGAAAGGACTTTTCCAACAGTCTATCACACGCCTAAAATGAAGATCGTATGCAAAAGTTACAACCCAAGAAAGTTGATGTACTAACTTAGCCCAACGGGGCCCACATGACTTTTGGCGGTTCATCTCCTACGGTTAGGTTTTTGGATGTCTAGGGTTTTGACATTATGTTTATTGTAAAAAGGCCTTTAGAGCCTCATTGTACTCATCTTCTTGCGAATGAGCATAGCTCTCACATCTCTTCTCAGAGATAAGCTGCCACCATTCTAGCGAGTTCATTCACTCTATATTTTTATAGTCTCTGTACATTTCTTTCATTAATAGAAATCATATATTGTAGTATTTATCTGTTTCTAGCAATATTTGTGTGTATTTCATTGTAATATACCTGCTTTCATTTCATTCCGAAAATAATCTGGATCATGATCTGTCACTGTCACTGCCATAACCTGTCATTGCTGTTGTATTTCATCAACTCCACTCAAACCCTTATGTATCAAACCCTCATACCAAGATCCATAAGAAAGTCTCCCAAATAAAATACTCATGAACTACTAAGACATTTATGTGTTGGACTACTGTAGAATATAGACACTAACATACACAATAAACCACACCTCTTAACCTATAGTTGACCTGATGAATTTGATCTTTTGATCTTTAGTTTCCTCACGAGATCTATGCCCTGTGCACTGTAGACTCATGGATGTCTGCGCTTTGTCCGACTCTGGCTCGTGGATATTCATGCCCTGCTAGCTCTAAAACCCACAAATTTTTATGCTTATCTGTGTGTCTGCATTTTCCTTCATTGAGCCCTACGGATGTCCGTGCTCTTTCTTCACTGCAACTCATGGATAACTTCAGGAAAACCCTAGAACAGTAAACTTAGTGCCATCCCTTCGACTACTGCAACTTCTCTCTTCACAAAACTTCGTTGCCTCAAATTCACTGTTCAAATCTGACAACAATACCCGCCCATAACAATTTACAACATAGATATTCAATGTGTTAAAAAATGGTGTAAATGGGAGTCTCTTAAAGTCTTATTTATACTTCACAAGTGACTTCCTTTAGAGGTTACCTTATAATTGTTTTACCCCTTTTCCTTATTTTAGGGCTAACCCACACTCTCTTGTTACAACCACTTTACCCTTAATTAAATTCTTGTTGCAACTACTTTACCCTTAATGAATGACCTGTAACTACTTGTTGACTTGTTGACCTTCTAGGGGCTTCTAGATCATTCTTTGGGGTCCTCCAACTTTACAAGGCCATAACTCCTCAACCGTTATGAACTACATGGCATACCATATATCACCGGAAACAACATGACATGTACTATCCATCTATAATAGTCTTACTTGCAAATATATTGACCTTCATGTCTTTATTGCTCAATCAACTAAGGGTTCCATGACCATACCTTTGGGGCTACTGGAATTTGCTACCAGACTTGCTTCAAGGGTTGGAATCAATGACAACCAACTCAATATTTCAACATGGCCAATGGCCGACGGTCGGGTTGACCGGTTTATCAAGGTGTTACAAGTGGTTGCCAAGAAAAATGATTGATGACCGATGGGTCGATGGTCGGGCATTGATTGAATTGGTGAGAAGTTTCATTCGCCAATGAAAATCGTTAATGGCCGATGGTTGACCGTCGGGTCGACAGTTTGGAAAAAATGTTGCATACTATTATAGCAAGATTTGCCTCACCCCATGCAATCTTGCACATTAGGCCTTTTTCCATTTCCCTATGCAGACTTGAAGTCCTCTTTTACAAATCCCAGAGCTAAAAATACAAATTTTCCACATATGTGCACCTTGCCTACTATACAACATGCGTATACATAGGTTGTACCACTACAACATGCATACATCGAGAAATGTGCCCAAAATTGAAAAATAGTGTCGGGTTTCCATGTCACGTCATGAGATCAATGATCCTTGGCCTTCCATATACTAGAAACGTTTCGACTCGGCCCTTCAGTTCCACTTGAAGGTTATAAATGGGCCAAATCCAAGCTATGGAAAAGGGAAGAAATAATTCAACTTTGAGAGCAAAGTTACTCTGGAGGAATTATTCACTTCACATTGAGTCTGCATCCCTTTAACCTTTAAGTCTGAACACATTGTTCAACCCCCAAGCTCTTCCCTTACTGATTGAGAAATTCATTGTCTCTATTTTATGAGCTTGCCTTTGGTGGAGGATTGAAGTGCTGGAGGCCCAACTAGAAGGAACTTAGTTTCTCAGTTCCGAACTGTGCCGACACGGAAGTATGTAATTCTTTCACTTCTGTTGATTATATCTTAATAGAAATACTCTTTTCTCGTCCAATTAACATATTGCAAATATTTGAATTATTATTCCATGGGCATATTTGTTTTGAATGTTGATGGATTATGCTATTGAACGTGCTAACATCATATATTATCACCATATGCTTGTGTTGCTTGGTTGTTGAGGACTAGTTGCAGGTATTTTGTATTGGGTCAAGTGCTCAACGGTGGACTTCATCGAACGTTTGGACGAGGTAGGCCTTTTATCTTGTCTTGCTAGCATATTTGTTTATATAGCATACTTGAGAGTAGAGTTGATTTTTGCAGTGATTTTCATCTGTTGTGGTTTACCCCTAGCCATAAAGAGATTTTCCTCATAACAGAATTGGCGACCATACTAGGGACTGAATCTTCTTTTTTGGGGTTTGGAGTGTTTTTCTCCTTAGATTGCTCTCGTTCATATTGAGTTTCTTGTCGTATGATAGCTTGATAGCCTCTGTTCACTCTGGGTCTGAGTCTTTCAGCCTTCTCCTTAGCCTAGTTGTGTTTTGACACATATACATGGGTTTTTGCTTGACAATCGTATACATACGTGTGTTGTCCTTCTGCAAGCTGCATACATACACGCTTTTCCCTTGAACAGTCGCGTACATCAACCTTTGTTGCTTGATTGCTGGGTTTGGTGGTTGTTGGGTAGGTTTTGATGATTGCTGAGTCTTCTTGGGTCTCTGTAGTGACTGTTAAGTGTCTGTGGAATGACATGAAACCTGTCTTTGGTTGAATTTTTGGGCGGTGCCTTTCACATCATCTTTTCATTTTGATTGTCCTTACACCTTGGGCTGGGTGTTTTTCTCCTTGATATCCTACTTGAGTTGTCTCTGTCTATACAAAGTAGAGTCTTTATATCAAGTTGGTATTCAGTCCTTGCTTTTTCATTTTTCTTATATTGAAAATACAAAAATATTAGGCATTTTACATTGATTGACATTTTGATCTCTTGAGTCTTTGTCATTTATCTTAGTGCATGTAAATAAAGATTGCATTTTTATTTAGAATTGCGTAATTGAATTGAAAATTGCATTTTTAGGAAGCATATGATTTATTGGAAATTGAAGTTAGGACTTTGCATTGTATTCATATTCATTTATTTTACTTGTTGAGTCATAACATCACTAGTTTCAGGACCACACCTTTTGAGTAAGCAAGGTCATTAAATTTAATGCTATAATTTAAAATTGATTAGTTACGATTTTATTTTCTAGGGTGCACAAACTAGCTTAGGATTTAGTGCCTTGGAATAGGATTTTGTGAGTAAACTTCTCGGAGGCTATTAAATCAACATATGTACTTCTCTGAGGCTATTAAATCAACATATGTGTTTGACTAGAGGAGTGGAGAAATCCATTGTATAATCGATAATATCAGGAGGCTCCGCTTACACTAGAGTTAAGCATGAGGTCGCGTGAGTTCGGTTGAAGGGATATCCCCCCAATACCTTCTTAGCATCAGATATATTTCTGGGGATCTATTCGTATATGGGGATCTTGCTATTGCCCTTACCTCTGTGAGAGGCGGTGCTTTCAAGGTTTAGGGCTTTGCTACCCTACCCATACGGTGGAACTGACTTACAACTGTTCGCTTGTTATGGTTGCTTAGTTGCTTGACTTAGGTGCCACATAGGTTACTTGCAGGGGTTATTCTGCAGGTACCCTGGTCCAGATAAGGGTTGGACAACACATAGCCTTTATGGAGGATTATCTCTCCGGGGGGATTTGATCGACTGATTTTTAAGCCCACGAGGGCCCTTATAACTGATTCTGATACCTCCGATATTTAGCAGGGAGTCTCAGGCCCCTCTTGGGTGAGGCATATCTACTTTAGGGAGGTAGGCCCCTTTCAACCACTTTATTCTGTTTGTGTGCATATTGGTTGTTTGATTATTTTTGGTGTGCTCTTTAATTACTAGTTGGCCTTAGGATTTGTTTTTTTATATCTTGAGTCTTAAGTTATCGTGGATTCAGACCAACTTCCCCGCCGGTCTCGCCCCTTGTTACAGTTAGCACCACATTTTGATTCTTTGCCTTCTAAAAGGCGTAGAGTTATTAAACGTGGTACACACACCTCCACTTATCAGACTTGTGATTCTACAAGGATGAGTACTGAACCGAGTCATCAAAATACTAGGAGCGCCTCAACTCCCATACCTACTATAGTTAATGGCACCCCTTCGACTCCTGCAACCACAATGGTTGTAGTTCCAGAGGCACCTATCCTCATTGTTTCCTGTACTATAGTGAATACTCAACCTATTTCCATGAACCCATTTGGGTCCCTTGGTCACTCACCGAGCTATAATGTTCAGTCCATCCCAATGGCCTCTATTTCTTTTTCCTATGGTATGCTAAATTTTACTTCACAGTTTTCAAACTCCATCCCAGCCGCTGGCCTTAATGCTATCATTGGACTTGGGGGCACAACTCCTCCTTTACTCTGTTTTCATTTGGTGGCTCTTAGATACCTCAAACTACTCCTACCATGGGGGGCATTCCTTCTTTTAACCCCGGGTCTAATCCTGTTTCTTCTGGGTGGAGTAACCAACCTGGTGGACAAGCTTTTGCTCAAGTTTTGTCCTTTACCCTCACCTCCTTAGTGCCGATTCCAACCAACACGTTTGGCATGACGAATCCACCTTTATCCTCCGGATTCACACCCAGAGGAGGTCCGTTTCACACCTTGGGAAACCCCCAACCTGGAGCCACTTCGATTGGGGCCAGTTTTTATAACCCTCATTAGAACATTCCTACTGGAATGATGCCTAACCAACCTCTTATGAATTAGCCTAGAGAAGGGTCTTACAATCCCGGACAGGGCCATGGTGCTTACCAGAACCTTGGATGGGCTGCGATACCCCAAACACAATATTTCCAGGGAGCTTGGGGCTACATGCCGCAACCCCGTCTCCCTTTTCTGGCCACGCTCAACCTGCCAGACTTATCTAAGTTGATGAATGACCCTGTGTGTCATGATCCTACATGGGCCCCCATTCCCACCAAGCTTCCTTCGGATATTTTGAAATTTGAAGGCAAGAATGGTGAGGACCCTGATGATCACGTCACCACCTTTCACTTATGGTGCTCTTTGAATTCCCTTAATGATGATTCCATTTGGTTAATATTATTTCAATGCACCCTCATATGTGTTTCCACGAAATGGTATATCTAGCTACCTAGGGGGGCATACGGGACCTTTAGTCAGATGGTGTTAGTCTTCCTTAACCACTTCCAATAATCGGTTCATTATGATGCTGGCCTTGAACTTCTATCAACCTTACATCAGGACAAAGCCACTCATATCTCGAATCACATCCAGGAGTGGCATAGATGAATGAGGTTGATCAAGACCTTCATACCCCCAAATTTCTTGTTAGAATGGTTCCTTAAGTCTTTATAGCCTCCTATTTCAAAGTATGTTGCTACATCTGGGGTTACATCTGAGGAAGAAGCAATGTTCAAATCCCAACAGTTAGATCTTATACATGCTCAGTCTGGGATGTTATATGAGATTCTTCTGGATGCACCGAGGTCAAAATATGACCCTAGACAAAAGCCCGGACCTCATGCTGATGGCATTGTAGGATCCGTTAATGTGGAATCCACAGACTTGGTGACAATCCATTTGAAAGAGTTGTCTCTAAACCAGTCTGCAGGAGGGCCAACTTCGTTTGTGTCTTCCAATCCCACTTAGTCGACATATGTATATTCTGTGCAATTGTCCACCAACCCAAATGGCAACCAACAACCAGGCGAGAATAAGAAGAAAGGACGTAATGATAATAGTAAGGTTGGGAAGAATAATAATAAGCCCAAGGACAATGGTAATAATGAGAGGACGAATAATAATGCTGGCGAGGGCAAGAAAGAAAGGCGTAAGGTGAAATTTCCCTGTAAGCTTTGTACAAATGATCATCTTACTCATTTATGCCCTAAACTTGTGGAAGCTATGAGGCTCTTATCTCTATCGCCCGCCGTGCTGACGAAACCTTTTCCACATAACCAACACATGGCCTTGAGCTCCTCAAATGTTGGAAATGTGGTCGGTGGGAGTTAAAACCCACTGGCACAAGACGATGACTGTTTGTGCATCAATATGGTCAATTGTCAGGTTAATGCAGCCACCCGGTATTGCAATTACAATTCTCCACAAACTGTACATGGTCTAGAATCTCCTCCTCCTTCGGAGACACCCTTGCAGATCAAAAACTCAGATCCATCACCTTGTATTTTGAAAGGAGTACTCAAGAGATTTACCCACAATCCAAATGCTAGAGCTGCCCATAATTACTCTATTGTTGAGGACCTGGGTCAAACCCCTTGTGCGATGTCGGCCCTAGAGGTACTCCAGACATGTCCTTCACAGAGGAATGCCTTGCTATCTGCGTTAGGAGCTCTAGACCCCAGTGGCTCGGAAGTTATCAAGTTTGACATCACAAATGTGGAGCCTTGCTTTCCTTACCATGTGGCATTCCAAATCCACATGGGTTATTCAAAGTATACCATCATGCATGCGATTGTTGATGAAGGCACTGCAACATGTGTGATGTCCTTGATCTATTGGAGGGCTCTCAGATCTCCAACTCTCTCTCAATCTCCAAACATGTTAACTACTTTTCATGGTCGTTCTTTCCGCCCTCACGATATTCTTCCCGCCTTTCCAGTCCAGCTAGGTGGGAAGACGGTAGAGGTGGATGTCAAGGTAGTTGATGCGCCCCTCGATTATAACTTGTTACTGGGACACAATTGGACTTATGTTATGAATTTCGTTGTATCGTTTGTCTTCCATACTGTTTTTTCCCCTCATGATGGGAAGATCATGACAGTCGACCAATTATCCTTTGTGTATGCTAGCCCCAGTGCATCTGTTGGACCGTCGATCCCTGTGGTTGACAATTCTCAGCTAACAACTGAGAATATCGGTGTTGGAATGTATTCCTCCCTTATGGGTACCTTCGACTTCATGGCACCGATTCACCATGTTTATGCCATGTCCAGTAGGCCCGTTTCGTCAGAGAGGTCCGTTCCTTTCCACACTTCCTATTTTAACGATCCTTGGACCCTACCTTCCTTGACTGTGTCTTGTGAAGGTCAGTCGCATGCTAGAATGGCCATACCACTATCGATAATGGAGATAGAATATCAATATATTCTTTACTCTTCTGTCGATCTCGATCCTATTACCTCGCAGATGGATGAGGAGGATCCTGTTCTGAAGCCCGTGTGGGCCACCTCGTCGTCTTGTTCACATGAATGCCTTGATGAGACTTTGCCCTCAGATGAAGCTATCATCAAGGCTATGAATGGATTTGACAAACCTTGGGATGATATGCATCATCGCTCTTATTTTCTCCCAGATCTTGCTAGAATCGAACAAGATGACTTTCGATCTACTTTGAGCGAAATAGTCGGTCACGTCGTAGTTCCACTTGATACACACGACATTTATGCCGAAGGAAATATGGTTAGTATCTCTCCTACCATCATGATTGATATCTCTCATACCCCTGGAAAGATTGAAAATGTACACATTGGTGCAGATTGTTCGCCATAAGAAATCCTGATCTACACCGAGCTCTTCAAGGAATTATGAGATGTATTTGCTTGTTCATATGAAGAGATGCTAGGAATTGACCCTCGAATTGTCAAACATGAGATTAAAACTTACTTGGAAGCTAAGACCATTCGACAACATCTTAGAGCTGTTAATCTCCGGAAGGCCCCTGCTTTTAAGGCAGAGGTAGAGAAACTGCTTAATGCTGGATTTATCTACCCGGTTCCCTTGACTGAATGGGTATCCAATCCCATTCCTGTGAATAATGAGCAAGGAGCCATTCGTGTATGCATGGAATTTCATGACCTGAACAAAGCTTGTCCTAAAGACAACTTTCTGATACCTTTCATTGATCAGATTCTCGATGAGTGTGCAAGAAGCAAAGTTTTTTCTTTCATGGATGGATTTTCAGGATATAACCAAATTCAAATTAAACTCGAGGATCAACATAAGATGGAATTTATTTTTCCTTGGGGTACTTTCGCATACCGGAAGATGCCTTTCAGCCTTAAAAACACCAGAGCAACCTTCCAACGTGCTATGACCTTCACATTCCACAATCTTAAGAATATAGTCGAAGCTTATCTTGACGATCTTGCTGCTCACTCTCATAAGAGAGTGGATCACCCTAAGCACCTTTGACTAGTTTTTGAAATATGTCATCATTATAGAATCCGGTTGAACCCTCATAAATGCATCTTTTGCATTAGGTCTGAACGTCTTCTAGATTTTTAGTCTCTGAGATCGAGATCATGGTAGATCCGTTAAAGCTTGAGGCAATACTTCGATTGCCTCCCCCGTGCACTATTCGACAACTTCAAGGTTTATAGGTGAAAGCTAGCTTTTTACGTCAATTTATAGTAAACTATGCCAATATTACTAAGGGTTTCATGCGTCTTTTGAAGAAGGACACCCCTTTTATCTGAGATGAGCAAGCTCAAGAATCCTTCGATGCTTTGAAGAAAGCCTTGGTATCGACGCTTTTGCTGAAGTCTCTGGACTACAGTAGGGATTACTTTCTTTATGTCGCTGCATACTAAGAGACAATTGGTATGGTTTTGGTTCAGGAGGATGATGAGCTTCGCAAGCACGCCATCTACTATCTTAGTCGAAACTTAGTTGGTCCAGAGCTCAAATATTCTCACGTTGAAAATCTAGCTTTGGCTGTCGTGCACGTAGGCCAACGATTACACCATTATATATTGCTTTGCAATTGGTTGCTGATGTCAATCCATTTCAATACGTCCTTACTAGGCATATCATAGGGGGAAAATACAATAAATGGATTGTCATTTTACAAGAATTCGATCTCGATTTCGCTTTACAATAACATCACGCTTGGATGAGGATGTTATCCATGTTGATTCCTTCGTGGATGAACACATTTTCCTTGTTTCATCGTCCGACTGCTGGTATGGAGACATTGTTCTCTATATTCAAACTTTGAAGTTCCCTCAGCATATCTCGGGAGATGACCGACGACGTGTATCATACCAAGCCAAGAAGTATATTATCATCGACAACACTCTGTATTGTCGAGGAATAGACAATATATTGCATTGTTGTTTAACTCACGAAGAAGCCGGGTCAGTTCTAAATGATTGCCATAGTGGGGCTTGTGGTGGTCATCTATCGAGGCTTGCGACAACCCATAAAATTTTGCGAGCCGGTTGTTTCTGGCCATCTATATTTAAAGATTGCATTAAAGCGGTTAAGAAGTGTCACCCCTGCCAGGTGTTCTCTCAGAAAATGCGCTCACATCCAGCCCCTCTCCATCCAGTCATTACCATTGGTCCCTTCACCAATTTGGTGGTGGACTTTGTGGATTGCAACCCAACTTCGGCTGGGGGGAATCAACACATTATCGTGGTCGTAGACTACTTTACTAAGTGGGCCGAGGCCATGCCTACAATTAAATTCAATGGGAAGATTGTCGCCTTCTTCGTATTCAATCAAATTATCGCCAAGTTTGGTATCCCGAGTGAGATTGTCACTGATCATGGTAGTCACTTTCAGAATGAAACGATGGAAGAGCTAGCATCCAAGCTGGGGTTTAAGCATGGTCATTCTTCCCCTTACTACCCCTAGGCAAATGGACAAGTAGAGGCCATCAACAAGTCTCTCAAGACCATTTTGCATAAAACTATCAGCCAAAACAAATTTGACTGGCATATTATGCTATATCCCACACTCTGGGCATACTGAACCGCGATCAAGACTGCCACTAGATTTTCTCCTTTCCAGTTAGTACATGATGTGGAGAATATCTTACCTATTGAATGCGAAATCCCTTCTCTTAGATTGGCAATCGCGCTCCTCCCTGACACTTCCGATCTTGAGCGACGTCTCGTACACCTAGAGAGCCTTGATGAACAACGTCGAGATGCCTCTACGACTATCGAAGAGAAAAAAAGACTTGTCAAGGTCCAATACGATAAGTTTGTCTATCCTTGGTTGTACGCTGAGGGTGACTTGGTCCTTTTATATGAACAAGCCAAAGAACCGCTAGGGGATGGGAAGTTCAAACCCATGTGGCACGGTCCCTATATCGTGTGACGTGTCTTAGAAAAAGGAGCCTATGAATTAGAGGATTATGAAGGGAACATGTTGGCCGAGCCCAGGAATGGGCTCTACTTGAAAAGATATTACACTTGAGCCCCAAGCTTGGGCGTAACTCTTTGTATACTAATGTAAATTAGTGTATATATCTTTTCCCTTTATTTTTTGTCTTCAGCTTGCTTATCGATTTTTCCCTTGGTTGGCAGATGTCAACGGAGTCTTTGGTCTAGTTAGGATTCGTAGACAGAGCTATTCATCATACACGAAACTTGGCTTCTGCCGCTTGGGTGGTTTACTCACTCGAGGGTTTACTGGTGTCTTTAGGTGGTGTATGCCTAGGTCCTGTTCATGGGTCTTAAACCCCTTAACTCAACAGTAGGAACCAAACCCGCCACCGAGGCCCAAGTAGACTCTGCAGCGTTTGTGATTGGAATGGTTCTCCATATCTCGCGATCTGGCTAATTTAATTGATGGGCTTTATGTTTCCTTGTGGAGGCATCTCCTTTAGTCGAGATTTTCTCTTTTGGTATTTTCTCTTTGGTTAGGATAAATGTGAGAAAAAGCTGGTATAAACCAACTTGACCACACAACGATAAGGAATTCTAAAGACTGGGAAAGGTTAGGCTCGGGATAACCCTCACTCCGACATGCAGACATCAATCTCTTACCATAGGCCTAGTAATAATACTTTAACCGTGTGAGCACTCGATCACTAGCTGAGATTTTAACCTAAACTATCCAAGAAACAAAATGAGAGCAAATTTAACTACTGCAGAAGAGGCTGAGCTTGGGATAACCCGTTGTTCAAACATGCAAACGATAATCCTATAGCACAGGCCTAGTAATAATACGTTAACCATGTGAGCATCCAATTACTGTTTGAGAGTACTAATTATTAGAAGAAAACATTTATATGATAAGATCAATAGCAAGCAAAATAATTCATCTACCATAATCCTTCATCATATATCCACACAACGATTCATCATTTCCATTATTAAAGAAAAGAACAACAAAGAAATTGCACTAGATAACTTGACAATATATTCGATAGCTCTTACTTGTTACATCTGCTCATGAACTGAATAGGAAATAGTTCTTCTCCAGGCTCAATTACACATGCATATGATGAAAACAACTTCGTCTCTGGTCCAGAAGGACTTATTCATTCATAGCAGCTCCAAAATAATTCTTAACAACTAGAAAGAAAAGAGTTCTTGAAACAAACCATCAACCCACTAGACCATCGGTCAATGTTCCTATTTATAATATAAAGTCTTAACAGTAATTAACGGTAAAATACAATTTGAGCTAATAAAAAATCTCCACATGGCGTCATCATCTGACAGTCTTTCAACAGTCCAACCGAGTCCTTTCTTGAAAAGGGTGGATTCTTTCATAATCGGACCATCTGATAAAAAGTTCTTCATAAGTATGGGCCCACGAGAATCTGTGCTATTCCATTGGGGCCGCATATATCCCTCTGATGTCCGCAGCATGCGCTCGGTATTTTATCAAGGTGGAATTCAGCTATTGTAACATGGTTTTAGCTCTGATCGGGTGTTCTGTGAATTGTCACACCTGTCCTGGCCTTGCATCTACTACCTTCGCGCACTCTTCGGCCCATAGGGAGTCTTGTTCGGCATACATCTTGAGCACATTTCTTATGTCGATAAACTCACTAGGGTTGCCGAATTCACGGAGCTTGATATCTTTCATTACTTTATTAATTTTATCCTAGTGCTTCTGGTACTTGGCATATTGTTCCTGGATCTCTCGATGTGGATCCCAGTACATCTTAGTCCAGTATTCTGTGGATCTCTTTATGCGGTCGAGGCTATTTTTACTTAACAACCGAATGCCGTGTTCTTCCTTTTCTCGACCCTGTTGGACTGCCTCAATGTATTCGAGCCTTTCCACGGCTTGTTGTGCTCTTTCATGCCATTGTTCCATCTCCTTGCATGTTGCAAGAGCCATGAGAGTGTCCTCCTGGAATTCAATTATATCTTTAGTTAACACGGTTCTCTCTTTATTGTACTCATTTTAAACTACTGAAAACTCACTCTTCAAATATGCCGCAGTTTGTGTGGTGCCTTTATAATACTCAACAATATGGCGCAAGTGTTCCAGTTTCTTCAGAGTATCTGCTAGTTCTCTTTCATCCCTCCTGGCCCTATCCTGGGAAACATCAGAGAGGGATCTTCCCACGCCTATTAGTTCAGACGTGTGAGCATCTGTTGTGTTGATCAAGCGTTCCTCTGTGGTAACCAAAATAGAATGTTCCACAGTAATCTTCCTCTTCTTAGCAGTCCTTTGCATGATGGCCTTCCTCTTTTGATCATAGGAGATCGAATAGATTTTTGCCACTTCGTCTATCGACTCTGGTATCTGTTGGTCGCCCCATTTGAGTGTGTTTCCCAGGCTGTCAGTGGCATATATTTGTTCAAGATCAGATTCTTGAACCTCCTCGTTTCGCTTCGAAGGCCCCACCTCTTCCTGATGTTTATCGGGGACCTGAGTATCAAGTGGAATGGATGTGTTGGGAGAGAGCTCAATACTTTACTGTATTCTAGCCATGGTATCGTCAACATCCTTCTGTGGGGATATTTCTTTTGACATGTCCAATTCTGACTTGTCCTTGGGACTACCTACTTGGGTCTCCGATGCATCGGGCGTTTCTATGTCTAAGCCGCTTTCAACTCCTTTTTCTTCTTGTGTGTCCTCTTGACTCTGAACATCGGGAACAAAAGGTGTTTTTTCCTCGGCTCCCTTCTCTTCTTCTACATGCACAGAGGTTTTCTGAGATGCCTTCAGACTCTCATCATCACTGTATATATCTATGAACTCAGACAAAGGGTTAGGCACACTGGTTTCGCCCGACACCCGACCCGACTTTGATTTAGTTGTCGCGCCTGCCGGTGAATCGGTTGGCGACAATGTGGATTCAGGGTCATCTGACTCGTTAATGTTACCAGGGTCTGTGAGCTTAAAGACGCCTACCCCTGCTAGGCTCTCTTCTGGGTTACTGGTCGGAACGCTTGATAAGAGGGACGGATCATTCGACGCCAGATCCATAATTTGCTGAGCATGTTGGAGAAATAGTGTCCCTCTTTCCCTTGCACCTGGAGTTCTGAGAAAATTCTAGTTCTGTAGAGGGGCTTCTTGGGGAGCTTCCATCATTTCGGTCGATTCGAATGTTACCCTTTCTTCCCTAGTCCTGAGAATTTCTTTCGCTCTTTGTGCTCTTTCATCCAAGGATGTCGCTTGCTCTTCCCAACTCATGGCCTTAAACTTGGTTATTTTGGGGTCAACCATTCTTGCCACCACCTCATCCCAATATTGAGCGTTTTCAGTGAATATTTCATCCTCAAATCGATCGTGGGCATAAGGCCAACAGGACGATACTTGTGATGCATGTTTCGAGACCAGACCCTTGGGATCGTGCTTGCAAAAACGTCCTGTCTGGAGCTGGAATTCCAATTGACTTAATCCCTCTTGCTTGGCTTGCGCAATGTCTTTAACCTAGTAGAAGCCGATATGAAACCCATAGGGTATGAATGCCCGCTTCTTATCCTTCACCAAAGTGGAGTTGTACCCCTGCAAGATAGTTTGGTAACATATTTCCCCTAGTACCGGTCTATCGGGGACATATATAGGTAGCAAATGTGGTGCTCCTATGGCACCAAAAACCCTAATGTAGGTTTTGTGCTTGTCCAGGTACCAGTGACCGACTTTCGATATAAAATTTTTGGCTGCATAAGACAGCCTTGGGCACTCCTTCTTGAATAGTAAGAAATGAATAGGTGCGATAAATTGGTCACAAATGAGAGAGTAGGATCTTTTATACCTGTTCTCCCATAAGATGCTAAAATAGACATGGACCGAGAGCTCAGAAGTGTGCCAGCTCAAGTTCATTTCTGCGAAGACATTTCTTGCACAGATGACGTCCAATAGATAAGACGCCATGTAGAAGGTAGGAGTTTCTCCTTCCTTCAGTTGCTAAGCCTATAGAATGCAGGTGCTAAGTTGTTTGGAGATGATTGCGCCCCATTTGAAGCTTGTTCCAAAGATGGCGACAGTATAAGGCAAAGACATCCATGCCTCTGAAAACCTGGAGCAATCTTTTTCTCCATGCAACTGGCAAAGGAGAGCCATTAGATAGATATAAGGTTGTCTGAGGTTGGCCGTCGGGTACTAGCCAGAGTTTCAGTTGGTGAATTTTTTGTCTTCTTTCCACCAGGATGCCATGATTTTGATGGTGTCGTGCTTTTGATAAAACTTCACAACAAAATCCTTGTTCAAACATTCATCTGGCTCCTTGAGCTTGTAATACTTTTGGACTGCTATTGGGAGGAAAACCCCGACGTTTTGACCATTATCATCATTAATTACACACTTCTGTGCATCGCTGTGATGAATGAGCCATTTTAAAAGTTCAATGCAAGGGAATACCAGAGTCCTACTCGCCACCATGTGTAGGTAAGCCTTGTGGATGTTGACGAAGACCTCATCATCCAGCTTCCTCGTGTCAGGATCACTATGCGGGGCATACTCGGGGAATTCTTCGTGCTTTATTTCCTTGAACATGTCTTCCCATCGCAGGAATGTTGTCTTGGTCCCAATGTTCGCCTTTGTGTCCCCAAAGGCACGGGGTTGAGCGAAGGCTTCTTTGGTGATCATCTTGATCATCGGCGCTGCCTTGGAAGTGAATTCCAATTTTCTTGCAACGGTTGGGGAGGATCCTTCTCCTGCTTCTGATTCTTGTAGCTTTGGGACTCTAGGAGATTTCCTGGTGGTAGGTTTCTTCGGAGGCATCGTTCCTGCAACCGAAGACGCTCAATTAGGTCCAGCACATAGAATAATATTAGATCTTAATTTATATGTGAAATGAAATCAAAACCAAACTCGCACATACCTGTATGCTTGCTAAAATCTGTTGCTTAATACTCACTATACCTTGGAAGCCTTCTCCGGGTCGTTCGTCTCGCTCCTCTGGATGTTCCAGACCTCTTTGTACGCAGAATGCTCTGGCTCATAATAATTTAGGGTAATATAACGAGAGAGAACTTACCAGTAGCATCAAGCTGTTAATACAAGTAATGGGATTAAATTTAAACTAATTACCGCCAATTATCTATAATCAATTTTACCTAGGTTGACGGCGGAGGCGTGGAGGGAGATGCATTGTATCTACAGGTTAAAACGGTCATTAGGCTTTGCGCATGAATCAGAGACTAATGCACGATCTTGGAATTAATCAATCAATTAAATGCATCATATCTAGCGTAACTTAGAGTTAAAACGTCCCATCGTGTCATTTTCTGAAAGGGGAAGTCGGGGATCAGCGCAGAGCTATGAGATTCTTCATTGATACTCCTTACAAAAGAAAAACCACCGACGCCGATTGCTTTTGTTGGGTGGTTCTGACGTGACACATGGCAGATAAAGACAGGTGATTAGACTCACGTGTGCCAACAGAGGTGGTAACCTTCTTTCAGTTGCGCGCTTCCTATCCTAGCCTAGGAATCACCGATGCTGATTAGATATCAGGGGTTAGTAACCGGGGATGAAATTATCACATCATTTCCCTTGGGCTAGCTTCTTGGAAATTCGCTGATGCCGAAATGTTTTTATGGGATCGACCATCGATGATTCCTCCCTTTCCTCGCAAACGACTACTTCCTTTTGCGTTTCGCCGATGCTGAATGAAATCGGTCATCGAAAACTTTCTTGTGCAATGCTTATCACGAAATAACAACTCCCTGTTTACCGAAGCCTTTAAAGAATCAAGGAGAAATTGTAGAAAACAAAGATAAGCGGAAACAACATTGTTCCGAATTAAACAATAAGTGGTACCCAAAAAGTAGAGTTTGGTAGAGACTTTTTTAGGGTGTGTTGAGAGCTCAACAAATGGCGATTCACTGGGCGAATGCAGAATCTCTATTCTTCCTTCAATAACCTTAACTCATGTCCTCCTTTTTTGTTTATATTTATTCATTATTATCATTTTTTTATTTTATTATTATTATTGGAAATATTGTTTTAGGGCCTGACCATTTATTGGGAGGGTGTCAGGTTCTCCCTCCAAGTTCTGCAATCGATAAGTACCTGCCGCTATCTTTTCAGCGACCTGGAAAGGTCCAAGCCATAGGTTCTGAAACTTAGAATGCTTCCCTTTTGGTTCATTCGCTCTGTCCCATTTTAGTACCAAGTCTCCCACTTCAAAACTCTTTTCCTTGGCCTTATGCTTATCGAACCATCGTTTCACTATCTGTTGGTGAGCTAGGAATTTTGACTTAGCCTTCTCTCTCTCTTCTTCCAACATGAGTAGAGTATTGATTCTTCGTTTCATGGCCGATGAGGGTTCCTCATTGGAATCTTTGGCCAATTGAAGAGATGACAGATAGAGCCCATTTGGGAGGATGGCTTCTTGCCCGTAGATCAGAAAGTATGAGGAGTTTCCTATGGATTCTTTGGGTGTAACCCTATCAGCCCATAGGGCATTATGAAGTTAATGATTCCAATTTCTTTAGTTATTTGTAACTGTCTTCTTTAATATCCTTACCAGATTTTTGTTAGTCGACTCCGCCACACCGTTTCCCTGAGGGTAATAATTTGTAGAGTAGTTGATTATGATTCCTTTGTCCAAAGCAAATTCTGTCAATAGTGTAGAGGAGAAGTAAGCTGCATTATCAAATAACATAATAGAGGGGAGAACAAACCTTGTGATTAGCTGTTGTTCTATGAATTGGATCACTACCTTCTTGTTTACATGAGTCAGAGGGATGGCCTCCGCCCATTTTGTGAAATAGTCGGTGGCAATAAGAATGTACTTGTGTAGATTAGAAGAGCTGGGTGTAATTTCTCCTATGATATCTAACCCCCATTGCTCAAAGGGCCTCGAAACAATCACAGGCTGAAGTGGGACTGCTGCCCTTTTCTCCTTTCCAGCGCTTGTTTGACAAGTCTTACAATTTCTAGCATAAGTATGTGCACCTTTGAACAAGGTGGGCTAGTAGTAGCCGGCCCTCAGAATCTTGTGAGCGGTGGTATTTCCAGCAAAATGTCCTCCGACAGGGCCATCATGAAGTTCTTTTAGCACCTTATCAACGTCTTCACGTTCGAGGCACCTCAACAATACCCCGTCATTGTTGATCCGAAAAAGCACCGAATTTATAAGACGATATTGTGCAAACTTTAACCTGAGGGCTCTTCTCTCTCTTGGGTTGAGGATTTCGAGACAAGTTCTGTGATGTAGTAGGTAAGCCAAGTCCTTGTACCAGGAATCTCGTCCTGGGGGGATGTATGCTACTTCTCCACACCATAGAGCTATTTCATTCTCCCATCCAGAGTCTTCATTTACTTGATCCTAGACTTCGACTGCGAGCTTCACAAACCTTTTTCTTTTACCAGCTTGGCAGATTTTATGTCTAGATCAAATTCTTGGACTACTGCCATCCAGTTCCCTCTTCTTTCTCCCATTTCTTGTTGGGTGAATGAAGATCGAACTGTAGGGCGTGGTACAATCACCTTAGTGTGATTCTTGAGGATGTAGGATCTGAAATGCTTTACTGCCTTATAGACTGCGTAGGCCTGCTTGTCTATGGTAGGATAGTTGAGCTCAACTCCTTGAAGGTTATTGCTTATAAATGATACTGGGGCTTCGTTGTTGTCATCATCCTTCTGAGTTAAAACCGCAGCCAATGACTGGTCAAAAGCGAAGGTATATAGATTAAAGCCTCTATTGAAATCGGGGCTTCGCAGCACCGGAGCCGGGGATATGGCAGCTTTGATTTTGTTGAAAGTGTTTTTTCGTTCGTCATCCCACTTAAATTCGACATCTTTGTGAATCATCTTTTGTAAGGGTTTGATAATTTCAGTGAAGTCAGGAGTGAACTTCCTCATGAAATTGATTTGCCCGAAGAAAGACTGCATGGCTTTCTTGTTATGAGGTAACGTAAGCTGTGCTATGGCCTTAATCCTTTCGGGGTCTATGCGAATCCCTGCTTGAGATATAATATGACCCAACAACTTCCCTTCTTCAACTCCGAAGATATTTTTCTTAGGATTTAATGATATACCATATTTCCTGCATCTTTCAAAAATTTGAGTTAAGTGTTGGATGTGCTCCCTCCCATCCTTCGAATACACCGTCACGTCATCTAAATATACTACCACACACTTGTTTATAATCCCTCGGAATGCCATGTCCATGGCCCTATGGAAGGTTTCTCCTGCGTTAATTAAGCCGAACGGTATGCGTTTATAAGCGAAGGTTCCACATTTGGTTCGGAAGGTGGTTTTCAATCGGTCTTCCTCCGAAACCAACACTTGATTGTATCCTGAGAAACCATCGAGCAAAGAAAAAATCTTCGAGCTCGACACGGTTTGCAGGAGTTGTTCCATCGACATGACGGGATAATTGTCCTTCTCCGAAGCTTTATTGAGGTTTCGAAAGTCTACGCACAATCGGATTTCTCCTGATTTTTCCCTCACCAGAATGAGATTTGCTACCCAGGCAGAGTGCCTAACCTAGAAAATTATCTTCGCATCTAGGTGTTTCCTTAATTCCTGGTACATGAGAGGTTCTAATGAAGGTTGATATTTCTTGAGCTTCTGTTGGAAAGGCTTGACTTCAGGTTTCAACCGGATGGTGTGATGAATAATACGAGTATCGTATGTTTTCAACTCCATATAGGACCATGCAAAAACGTCCTGGTATTTTCTAAACAGCTTGAGGCAGGCCTTTCTTGCTTCCTTAGATATAGTTTTGCTGAGGTTTACATTCCTTGGGTTCTCTGGGGTCCCAAGATTCACAGTTTCATGGAGGGGACAAGAGTTGCCAGTCTTTGCGCTTTTAAGACCTTTGAATCATTCGTTTAGATCAAACAGATCTTCTAGATTAGCTACCCCTTTCAGGATCGTATGGGCCTTTGATTTATCCGTATGCTGGTCTTCCATAAGACCCCTTTCCATTGAGTGCTCTTGGAACTCTTCATCATCAATAGTGAGATCTTTGAAATTGTCCCGATTGGTCAAAAAACTTATGATCTGTTCATCTTCTTCAAAGACTTTCCATTTAGAAATGTTATTAGGTATCGATGGCTTGTAGAGAAGTTCTACAGTGAATCACAAGGCTTCACAATCTTCTAAAGGCAATATCCTAGAAGCGGCTGTGGGTAGGGAATCGACAAGGGTATTCTTTGCCCCGGGGATTGTGGTAATGTTGAAAACTCCAAAGCGTTCTATTAACCTATGCACCTCCTGCTGGTAATTCTTAAGGTGGGGCAAATTGCAATGTATCGTGTTTCTTACTTGTCTAATTATGACTTCCGAGTCTCCGAAAACTTTTAATTCTTTGACATTAAGATCTATGGCTTTCTTTAACCCTTGCACCAGGGCTTCATACTCGACAGTGTTGTTGGTGCACTCGAATTCTAGCCTACAAGACAAGAAATGACACCTACCCCTTGGGTCGATTAGAATGCACCCCGATCCTGATCCTTCTTGTGACTTGGATCCATCAAAATAGAGGGTCCAAATACATGAATGACAATCATTCCTTCCTTCACCATTGTTGATTTTGTGTTGTCCACCCTTTCCTTCCACTCGACCTGGCACGGGGTTTTGACAAAAGAGAGAATCTTCTGTCGGCATCGACGATTTCTCCTGGAAAGGAAGCTCGGATTTTTGGGTAAGAGGAACATTGGATATGAGGGGAGGGAAGTTATTGAAGTAGGAGTCACAAGAATAATTACCCAATATGGGAAAATCCGTGGAGGCTGGTTCATTAGGGGCTTCCAGATTGGTGATTGTATGCTTAAGATATCTCTCCCTATCAATTCGGATCATGTTCTTGTATCCTTTCAATGGTAGCCAGGTGTGTCTAGTCAGTACTAAAGTATCCATTCAACTTTTCGGACCAATATCGGCTCAATAATAGCCCATATGCCTCAGGGATATCTACTACAATGATATCGATCACCTGCACAAAACTAGGGTGTGTCGCTATCTTGATCATCACATCTTTGAGTTCCCCCATAACCTTGACCTGGGTTCGGTCTAGTTGTATAACATGCTTATCGCTTTTGAGAGGGACAACACCTAGTTTATTACAAATGACCAAGGGCATGACATTAGAAGACGCTCCAGAATCTACCAGAAAATTATGAAGATTCCTATTGAAGACTTCAAATGTTAAAAGGAAAGGAGGCACGAAAGGTCTCTCCTTCCTGCCTTGTGAGTAGGTGTTTATCGTTGGTTTGCTTGCCAAATTTGTAGGGGGTAGATTCTTCTCTCGATCATCGTCGGTGGCCAGGTTTTCTACCGAACTTAGAGCCTGCAAAAAAAGGTCTTTCTGCTGAGGGATTCTACATACGTCCATAACTGATATATTATCTTTCAGCTTCTTCAAATCTTCGACTACGTTATAATCTAGCTTAGGAGATTCCCGCGTATGGATGCTTAGAGGCTGTTTACTGGGAGCGACAGACATTCTCGGGCAATCAGGAGTTAATTTACTTTGTGAGACACAGGTGGCATCGGTATCTTTTGGGCAGGGTTGACCCTTACTACATGTTTGTACCATCGATATCTCTGTGGGTGGTCCCTAAGGTTTAAACAGATCGTCCAAAGACATGATCACGTCGGGATCCCATATCAGCATGGCCGTGTCTTGTGGGGGGTCAGCCTCTTCCTGATCGACAATGTTAAAGGTCGAATTGTTGGGTGGTTCAATCAGAGAGACTTCGCCGAGAAAACGATTGGCCATTAAATTCATGGTGTTGACCCATTGAGGATATTCCCTTTCTGAGTGGTTCTCTTAGTGCTAAGTATAGAAATAATCAGATGCGACATTCCTAAGTTAATGTTTAGGTTGGCTGGGGGAGGTTCAATTGCTTTGAAAGGCTGGTTTCTTTTAAGGAAAGGCTTATAGGGTCTTTGGCCTTGGTTTCCCTCACCCACAGTTCTTTTCATATCCATAATCTCATTTGATAGTTTCTTGACCATGCATTGTAGGTCTTCTATATCCCCATTACCCTTATCGGGAGTTGGTTCATCTAGCTTCCCCGACGGTCTAGTCTTCGCCTTGGCCTCTTCGAAGTTCTCTGCGAGGGTTTGCTTAGCGGCTATTTTAACGAACATGGAAATAGAGGATGGAAGAGCGTTAGCATAGACCTCGATTTGCAACTCTTGAGCCGGTTTTGCCGCAAGCTGAAACTTGTTTAGGATAGTCGTGAATCTTTGACCCTTTCCTTTGGGGTCATGGTGGCTGCGGAAAATTCAGCCATAAGGGCTCCCATGGTAGTTTCTTCTGGAAATTTGTCTAGGAAGTCCTTTTGGAACTTAGTGCAGTTGGTTATGGATCCTACTGGCAAGTTAAAATACAAAGTGGAAGCCAAGTTCTCAAACATGTAGGGGAAAAGTCTGCATACCACGTCTTCATGTTGAACGTTCATAAGCCTGATCGTGAGTATGAACTTCTTGATATGATCTTCGGGCAATCCTGAGGTCTCAGGATCATACTTACTTTTTTGGGTGCCTAGGGAGATTGTGTATTCATCCAGAGACGGCCACGGCGGCCCCGACCAACCAAGGTTGGTTGCCTTGAAGTGGAACTTCTCTCTCCTCCTCATGACCATTGTTCTCTTCCATATCTTCGGAGTCGGAGTTAGGCTCTTCCTCCTCCGAAAGATCGTTAGGTTCGAAGATGTCACCGGCTGACATCTCAGGTATGAGGTCAAGAGGTTCTTGGATTTTGGTGATTGCAAAGTCTATTAAGTCTTCGACGGAGTTTACAAAAACTTCATCGGGAGTGCTGACCATTGGTCTGCCTTGTTTTTTTCTTCGAGGGAGGATGGGGGTGAATGTCAATGCGTCGATTTGCTGGGCGTAAGCTCTGGAAATCCT
Source organism: Picea engelmannii (assembly GCA_009831015.1). Lineage (NCBI taxonomy): Eukaryota > Viridiplantae > Streptophyta > Pinopsida > Pinales > Pinaceae > Picea > Picea engelmannii. The sequence continues at coordinate 73,405 of ML821322.1, forward strand.
TCTAAATTGATTCACTTCCTCATGAGGGAGGGCGTAAGGTATTCCAGGGTGAAGATATCCTTCCTCGGAGTGGGGCGAGTTATCCACTTAGGGAGTACTTGGTAAAGGTGGGCTATCTGTTGGATGACTAGCCATGCATATGGGCCATTACGAATCTATAGACTGTTCATAATATCATATAACTTACATATTCAACCATTCATTCTCAGGCCCTCCTTCTAGCACCAATTATGTTGATGTGTCTTAAACTCCTTAACTCAACAGTAGGAACCAAACTCGCCACCGAGGCCCAATTAGACTCTGCAGCATTTGTGATTGGAATGGTTCTCCAGATCTCGCGATCCAACCAATTTAATCAATGGTCTTTATGTTTTCTTGTGGAGGCATCTCCTTCAGTCAGGATTTTCTCTTTTGGTATTTTCTCTTTAGTTAGGATAAATGTGAGAAAAAGCTGGTCTAAACCAACTTGACCACACAACGATAAGGAAGTCGAAAGACTAGGAAAGGTCAGGCTCGAGATAACTCTCACTCCGGCATGCAGACAATGATCTCTTACCACAGGCCTAGTAATAATACTTTAACCGTGTGAGCACTCGATCACTAGCTGAGATTTTAACCTAAAGTATCCAAGAAACAAAATGAGAGCAAATTTAGCTACTGTAGAAGAGGCTAAGCTTGGGATAACCTGCTGCTCAAACATGCAAACAATAATCCTATACCACAGGCCTAGTAATAATACGTTAACCATGTGAGCATCCAATTACTGTTTGAGAATACTAATTATTAGAAGAAAACATTTATATGATAAGATCAATAGCAAGCAAAATAATTCATCTACCATAATCCTTCATCATATATCCACACAACGATTCATCATTTCCATCATTAAAGAAAAGAACAACAAAGCAATTGCACCAAATAACTTGACAATATATTCAATAGCTCTTACTTGTTACATCTGCTCATGAACTGAATAGGAAATAGTTCTTCTCCAGGCTCAATTACACATGCATATGATGAAAACAACTTCGTCTCTGGTCCAGAAGGACTTGTTCATTCATAGCAGCTCCAAAATAATTCTTAACAACTAGAAAGAAAAGAGTTCTTGCAACAAACCATCGACCCAAGCTCTGGGCACACCAACCATCTGCCGCTGCATGGCCTCTGATAGATCCTCTACCTGAACCATCAAAATCCTATGTGTCAAACAAGACATGTTTCCCTGCACATTTTGAAGGACTCTCTTTGCTTCTCCTCCCACCGCTTCATCTCCCTGGTGCCTTTGACGATGTCATGAAATCCCGTCCGATTGTCGTGGACCTACATCTGTGTCACACACGTGTCTAGGTAGTACTTAGACTTCATCCAAAAATATTTTTGTTTTCCTATACAAAAATACAAAAAAAATGAAATATTTAAAAACTTTGACATACCTATGTCCCCGTAGGCGGTCCCTAGTGGCAATGGCATGTTAGGGTCCCCACTGAAGTCAATCCCTGCATAAGGGTAGTCGTCCAGAGCAATGACCTGTTGTCTCCACCAGTAAAAGAAATCATCATTGTAGGGTGTGGGCACCCTACCTCCCCCCTGCTGTGTCATCCCCTCGGTCCACCGTGGCATGGATGGATCGTGAGGTCCTCGAGGAATGATCTCAACTCTAGGTCCCAAACTTGGAACCCGCTCGAAGAAAAAGCTACACAAGATGGATGAAAACCCGAAGTTCCTCTTGTCACCCAATTTTCATTTTGCCAACTGGCTCTTCATATTAGCTTGTAGCAAGGTGCACCAATCATACACCGTGGGTCTCAAACACTCGACGGAGTAGAACATAAGCGGTCTCAATTCCTGGTGCAACAAAGTCGATCCTGTGATCTGGGTCAGACCGAGGAAAACAATTTTGGGGCTTAGATTGTTTAACGCTTGGATGGGGAGTTGACTCTCAACCTTCTCGGTCGCTGCTATACAGTAAGCATTTATGTACTTTTCTATATTCATACCGCTCTGAGCTCCTGTGCTTTGAGGTTCACCACCTCACCCTGACATTACAACCCCGTCAAGAAATATATATCCTCGACTTCAATCCTTAATGGTTGCCCATCAAGGTTGAAGCTCTCACTATTTGGATCCTGGTAATCCACGACCAACTGTAGAAACATCCCTTGGGCCCTCATCCCTTTGAGTGCCCAAGACTTGTACACCCCACATCTTTTCAAGGCCATTTGGGCCCTCAGATCTATTTCCATAGCAACATCTACCTCCTCATGTTCCCTTTCCCTCCATTCTAGCACCATCTTACCAAAGAAACATCACTATTTGAGTTAGAAACCATCAAAAAATTTGTTTACGGACATGTATGTGGGCTCCAGCATTCACACTCGCATAGAGGGCTGAGTATACCCTGGCTGAATTTTACACAACCACGTATAACCTCGCGTATATGCGACCTGATGAATGGTAGCCCGCATACACCTAAATCTCTAATTTGCGCCTTAAATAACTTGAAATTTGAAACATAAATACAAAATGTAACCCACTAGAAAGGAAGAGGAGGGGAAGAGGAATTACCTTGTCCATACAGTCTCTATTTCTGTCACTTGACGCTCCCGCAATCACTAGTTGAAGATCGAAGGTAATTTGGTCCAAAATTCATTATTTGGGTAAAAAAGTCAAATGACATAGCAAAATTTGGTTTTTGTTACTATTTATAGCGATTTTTACTATTCAAATCGTATTTTTGCCTAATGGACTAATACAACAGTGTATTGAGTTGGTTTTTGTAGTTTTCACTAGGGATTCTTGCGGTTTTAGCGTTATGTTGACCGTTCGTAACTACGGACAGGTATTTTCGCTACCTTGCATATATGATAGGTATCCATTCCATCATGCACACTTACATTGTCCTATAACTGTCACTCATATGCCTTAGGTACAAACCCATTTTTTAGTGACACATAACCCTCCATCTACTACAAGACGCGTCGTTATCAAATGGTAGAGACTTACCAAACATGGGTACCCTAGTTAGATCCTCTAATCCATTTGGTGCCCATGCCGAGATTTTTTCCGTAGGACCAGGAGTCCCTTATAGCTAATACATGACTTTATGCTAAGCCTCATTTCTCACTCATAGACACGCTGACCTATACCTAGAGAACTCCCAACCAAGTTTGAATTAAGCTATTTTCCGACTCGTTTTCAAAAAGAGAAAATATTGCCAAGTGAGATTGTCTCTTTCACACTTGTAAATTGGATTTGAAAGGACGTCTATTTGGTACAAGTTTATCCCCTTTTCAAACGAAGTAGACTAAGATTATGAAAAAGGAAATTTTTTGATGTTAAGTTGTGATTTCATCTCATGCCCTTGCTTGTAGTATTGAGCCTATGAACGGTTCTCGCTTTGCGTTATAAACCGTTTGCCTCAAAAATTTTGCATCCTCAACCAAGCAGAGCCTCGTTTATATCCTTTTCAACTTGACACCCTATATCCAGGAGGGAACATTCCCCCAAGTGTTCATCTCCTGCATGCACCTCCTTGCATTGAGAATAAGTATGTTCCACTGCTGGAACTAGTTTTGCTTACTTGCAACACTCGTTTCCTCCTTTGTATCATAACATTCATTTGACTATGAAAAATAAATAAAAGATGGATGAGAAGAGAGTATTATCTTATATTGGCAGTAGTCATGTTGCCTTTGAACATAGCACAAAGTTATTGAGTCCACTTGTCATCATAGTTTTGGGTTTAGCATGGCCTTAGGAAGCTGAGCTCGTTACAAAGAGTTTACTCCCCCGACTGGTTAGTCTTCCAGTCCTTATGGAGAGTTTGATTGATGCCTCCTGCATATCATGGTTTCATCATTGAGTCTATGCTACCAGAGTCTTCCATATGTCTCATGCTCTTGTTCAAAGGATGTCTATCAACCTGTGTTAGCCGTTCCTCAGAACTCTTGAATTCGCATGTCGGGCATACCCTTAGTTTGTCTTAGAATCACATGAAGTTGTAGTCCTATTACACACCTTGGTCCTACTTTCCTCATTGGTAGGTAACCTTGAACCCTGTTAGAATATAGAAGATGGTGTGCTCGTTTTACCATTGACGATACCTTCGTCACCCAACCATAGGCCGAAGCCTCCCTCCGAGCACCTTAACCTTGGTTGAGAATTCCTCTAGAAGCAAACCGTAGGCTAGATAGCCAAAAAAAGAGTAGCGCATCAATCCCAAGGATAGCGCATCACAAAAACTGATCAAATAGTCCCAAACCCTAGCCAAGAGATATCCAAGCCAAAATTGAAACTAGCTGCTGCTGCAGCTGCACCTACAACCCTCCTCCAAACCTGCGCACCAGACTGCAACTGCAGTGCGCACCAACTGGGAAACTGCAATTCTGAGATGTTGCAAATGAGAACTAGCGCCCTGTATTTATAGTGGTTCTGCCAGTTTTGCTGGTGCCAACTTCTCCTTTTGGATAAGTGTCTGTTCAATATATTATTATAATTTATGGTCGACTTCTTCTCTTGGAGGCTAATAGCCTAATATAAATTATATTCTTGAGCCGACAAGGCTTCTAGGGTTATTAGCCAACTCATTAGGGTTTCTCTTGCTTCCCAGATTCTTCGATTCTCGACAGGTTCACACATGGGGGTAAATACCTCCTGCAGCTACCATAATATTAACAAACCCAACAGTCGACATTTCATCATTGGTCATTGACTGGGTGGTTTCCCTTGTGTTCGACGACAAGACATCTATTTACACATTGGGATTCGTGCAATTTCTTAGATGCCATTAGCCTTATTGGTGGTTTCCTCGCCTTTGTTAGCAGTTTTTCTGACTAGCTGCTATTCATAGGGTATTTTTCGTGTACCGCTTGCACTTGGCACACGCGAAAGATGTTAGAAAAACAAGACCGTGGAGCAATAAAATAAAACAAATGCGGAAACAAAACACATAAGATACACAATATAATAGAGACATAGATTTACATGGTTCACCCAGTGTGGGTTACGTCCACCAGAGAAATTGCCAGGTCCTTCCTTTATTATTATCCAACATATGAAGGGATACAACCTACAAAAAACCCTTTGTAACTTCCTCTTATTTCTCTCATAGTCTCTCGTCTTAGAATACAATATTCGCTATAATGCATAGTCGCAATACATTTCCCTCATAACAAAGGGTTGCCTTCTAGGGAAAAAAACCCTAACATAATTTCCACCATTAGATCTGTGACCTTATAATGAATGGTCCAGATTTACAATGAAATTACAATATACATTTACAAGGCAATTTTCCCTTGAGGGGCTTCGCCCTCGAACCCCCATCGGGGGACGCTACCCCCGAACCATTGTCGGGGGCCCGCTTGTCCCTGGACCCCACAAAGCGGGTAACCCTCCTCTACACTCCCCCACGTGGAAGAGTGTACATACTTCTCGGGTGTAAATACTTCATGGGGTATAAACATGACTGAAAACAAAAGACCTCTGAATCAAGAAGATAATCAGGCTCCACAACCAACAATATCCCACTTGGAGATTGATCTCAACAACTCCAACGATGCTTTATATGCTGGAATCTGAACCTTCTTGGACCTAGCAAATTTTTCATCTTCATCTTCATTCTTGAAGACCAACTGAAACTGAGCAATAACTCAGTTTCTCCCTGGTTACTCCCTTTGTTAACATGTCTGCAGGATTCTGGTTAGTGTGTATCTTTTCCAACATCAAATGTCCATCTTCCAAGACGGATTGTATGCAATGGTACCTCAACTGTATATTCTTAGTCTTCGAATGGAAGGCTGATTTCTTTGCAAGATGAATGGCACTCTCAATGTCACAGTACAACCTGTTATTCTCCTGCTTCTTTCCCAATTCCTCCATAAACCTCTGTAACCAAATCATCTCTTTACTAGCCTCTGTAGCAACAACATACTCTACCTCTATTGTTGAAAGTGCAACAACCTTTTGCAGTTTCAAAATCCAACTTATTGTTGTTCCACCTATAGTAAAAACATACCTTGTGGTGCTCCTCTTGCTGTCTTTATCACCTACCATATCTGAATCAACATATCTCTATAGAAAAGTGTCCGAACCTCCAAAACATAATGCATGAGTAGCAGTACCTCTCAAATACCCGAGAATCCACTTTTCTACCTCCCAATGTTCTTTACCTGGATTGTTCATATACCTGCTTACAACTCCCACTGCATGTGCAATATCTGGTCTTGTGCAAACCATTGCATACATCAAGCTGCCAACTGCTGATGAATAAGGGACCCTGGACATGTATTCTATCTCCTCCTGTGTCTTGGGACACATTTCCTTAGTTAATTTGAAATGGCTGGCTAAAGGTGTACTATCTGGTTTTGCATTCTGCATTCTAAACCTCTCTGAGACAATGTCAATTTGCGATTTTTCCTATCTCTTGTTATTCTCATACCAAGGATTTTCTTTACAGCACCCAAATCGTTCATCTCAAATGAATTAGCTAATTTCTTCTTGAGCACATTTATATCCTGCATATTAGACCCTGCAACAAGCATGTCATCTACATATAATAGCAAGATAATATAGCTTCCATTTTCTAGTCTTTTAAAATAAACACAGTGATTAGAATGACATCTACTATAACCCTGTTATGTCATAAACCTGTCAAACTTCAAATACCACTGCCTTGTCTTCTTCAACCTGCATACCAAATTCTCCTTCCCTTTGACCTCATACCCTTGTGGTTGCTGCAAATAAATCTCTTCCTCCATATCCCCATGGAGAAAAGATATTTTAACATCTAATTGTTCAATATGAAAATCTTCTATTGCCACAAGACTTAAAATAGTCCTAATTGAAGTCATTTTAACAACAAGAGAAAATATTTCATCAAAATCTATACATTTCTTTTGTGCAAACCCCTTTACAACAAGTCTAGCCTTGTACCTCTTTTCTCCTCCATCTTCTTCCTACAACTTGTAAACCCATTTATTCTGCAATGGTCTTTTTCCTGTAGGCAACTGAATCAAGTCCCAAGTCTGGTTATTTGCCAGGGGATCCAGTTCGTCTTTCATGCCTTGCTCCCACTTCTTTTTGGTGTCTACCTGCATTGCCTTTTCATAACATTCTGGTTCACCAGAATCAGTGAACAATAAATAATACAATGAAGGAGAGTATCGTTCAGGGGACATACTTAACCTGGTAGATTTTATAACAACACTTGCAGGTGTTTGAGGTACTTGCTGCTCCTGTTGTTGTACATTTTGATTTTCTGGTTCCTTTGGAATTTCTTTTTTAGTGATCTCATCAAGCACTATGTATTCTTGTTTTTCTTTTTCCTGTTTCTTTCCATGCAACTGATCTTTGTACGTGACCTTCTCATTGAATATGACATCTCTACTCCTAATGATTTTGTTATTTTCATAATCCCATACACGATAACCAAAATCATTAGCACCGTATCCAATAAAGGTACACTTCTTGGATTTTGCCTCAAGCTTTGTTCTATTTTCTTTCTCAATATGGACAAATGCTTCACAACCGAAAGTCTTAAAAAAAGAATAGTTTACCTTTTTTCCTGTCCATTCCTCCTCTGGAATTCTACCATCCAAAGAGCTTGAAGGTCCTCTGTTTATTAAGTAAACAACAACATCTACAACATCTGCCCAGAACTATAAGGGCAAACCAACATGCAATCTCATACTCCTTGCACGCTCCATGATTGTCCTGTTCATCCTTTATGACACACCATTTTCTTGTGGTGTTATTGGAACTATCTTCTCTCTACGAATCCCATGGTATGAACAGTAATCATCAAACTCCTTGCTGTAATATTCACCTCCATTATTTGATCTAAGTCACTTCAAACTTTTTCCCGTCTCATTCTCAACCAAAGATTTCCATTTCTTAAAAGTATCAAAAACATCATATTTTTGTCGAATGCAATAAACCCAAGTTTTTCTAGTTGCATCATCAATAAAATTAACATAGTAACGAGATCCACCAAGAGATGATACCTGAGCTGGTCCCCATACATCTATATGCACAAGCTCTAACCTTTCATTCTTCTTTTCTTTTCCAACTCTGAGAAATCTGACTCTCTTCTGTTTTCCATAAACACAATGCTCACAGAAGTCCAAATCAATTTTTTTAAGATCTGGCAAAAAATTTCTTTTGTGAAGTACCTGCATACCCTTCTCACTCATGTGTCCAAGCCTATGATGCCACAATGCTATATCCACTCTTGTAGAAGCTAAAGAGATAGAAGAGTCAATATTACCAGTACATAAATACAATGTACCTACCTTCTCTCATTTTGCTATCACCAATGATCCTTTGATGAACTTCCACGTCTTATCTATAAATATGGATATACAACCTTCACTTGCCAACTGCCTTGTTGAAATTAGATTTTTCCTTAAATCTGGAACATGTCTTACCTCTTTCAAAAACCATTGGTTTCCATTGCGTTGCTTTGTTTTTACCTTTCCCATTCCAACAATTTTGCATGGTGCATCATCACCCAAATGAACCTGTCCAAAATCACCTTGAACATAATCTAGAAAATGTTTCCTATGGGGTGTGGCATGAAATGAAGCCCCTGAATCTACTACCCAAGACTCAGAAATATTATCTACAGAAAGAATCAAAGCATCTTGTAACACATCACTTGTTACATTTGATTCCTGATTTCTCTCCTGTTGTCCATCTCTTTGTTTCTTTGGATCTCTGTAGTCTTTCTTCAGATGTCCTTTCTTCCCACAATTCCAGCACTCTATGTTTCCAAGTCTGGATTTGGATCTGCCCTTCCTAGAATTCCCATGGTTCCATGATCCCTTTTCTCTATCCTTTTGTCTTCCCCTGCTCTCCATGTTCAATGCATTACCTGATGTCTCACCTCTGCTTTTCTGTCGCATTTCCTCACTAAGGATAACACCAACAACATCATCAAATTTTAAAGTATTTGAACCAGAGACAGAGTTACTTACAACCATGACCAAGCCATTCCAGTTTTTTGGCAATGAGCACAAGATTAGAAGAGCCCTGACCTCATCATCAAAGTCCAATTTTATAGAACTTAGTTGATTAGTGACCATATTAAAATCATTTAAATGATCTGCAACAGATCCACCTTCTGACATCTACATATTAAATAATCTCTTCATTAGAAATACCTTATTGGACGCCTAGGTTTTTTCATACAATTTAGCCAATGCGTCCATCAAAGCCTTTGTTGTCTTTTCTTTCTAAATATTGAAAGCCACCGATGCTGCAAGGGTCAACCGTATCGTTCCTAGAGCCTTTCTGTCAAGAATCTCCCATTCTTCATCCTTCATAGCCGTCGACTTCTTTTCTACTCCGCCAATGGTAGGAATAGATCCTTCTGATATAAATAATCTTCCATTTGCATCTTCCATAACTAGTAGTTTTGTCCGTTAAATTTTTTGACCCTAAACTTTCCATCTTTCGACATTGCTCCCATTCGAACCAGGAACCCTCTTTTCCTGCGAGTTACCTTTCGCTCTGATACCAGTTGTTAGGAAAATAGGACTGTGGAGCAATAAAATAAAACAAATGCGGAAACAGAACATAGAAGATACACAATACAATAGAGACACAGATTTACGTGGTTCACCCAGGTTGGGCTACGTCCACCAGAGAAATTGCCAGGTCCTTCCTTTATTATTATCCAACATATGAAGGGATACAACCTACAACAAACCCGATGTAACTTCCTCTTCTTTCTCTCACAGTCTCTCATCTCAAAATACAATATTCGATATAATGCATAGCCAAAATACATTTCCCTCATAACAGAGGGTTGCCTTCTAAGGCAAAAAACCCTAACATAATTTCTACCGTTAGATCTGCGACCTTATAATGAATGGTCCAGATTTGCAATGAAATTACAATATACATTTACAAGGCAATTTTTCCTTCAGGGGATTCGCCCTCGAACCCCCGCCGGGGGCCCACTTACCCCCGGATCCCGCAGAGGGGGTAACCCCCCTTTGCACTCCCTCGCGTGGAAGAGTGTACATACTTCTGGGGTGTAAATACTTCATGGAGTATAAAAACGGCTAAAAACAAAATACCTTTGAATCAAGAAGATAATCAGGCTCCACAACCAACAAAAGACGCACAAGGTCGTTGGTTCGTGAACATGTTATTCGTCAAATTTCCTCCAAATCATCAAGCTCCTGCTTTGTACCTCGTGCTAAATGATGATAAATGCCTTAATGCTCTCCTTTCAGTGGGTCTCCTTCCATCGACTTCAACTCATCTATTATGGAAGTGAGACCTAAAGTCCTATGAGTACCTAGAGGCTTGCAGTTATTAGTGACAGGTTCTCTTACCATCAACAGTTGGGAATACATCAATGTCTCATGATCGATGGATTCTTCAAGTGTTCGACCCCGACTCCTTTATTCACACTTGTAAGAATGTATTCGATGCCTTGATACCTACTTTCATGATCGATAGGCTATCTCATTTTTTTAACAGTATACCTCAATGACCGGTAATCAAATGAAGTCTCATTGTGTTCAACCTGAACTCCTTTATTCACACGATGTAGACTTGCATCTTTGGCGGATTGTGTAGAAGACTTGAAGACATCAGCATGTAGCTGCAACTTTCTTGAGCTGTTGCCACCTTTTCATTGGACCAGTACCTGCGTGACTTCAATAATCATGGGAGATCATATTGTACTCCATTGTATACAAATATCTTCAGATTGATTTTGAGACTTGTTCTACTAGGCCTTGTTCATGACTATGACAACCTTTGGCATGTAACCACATTTGTATTTGCCTATGGACAATTGTTTGGTATATTTTCACATTTATCTGCAGTGTAATTCAAATTGGCAACCATGTATACAAAGTCAGTACATATTGTAATGAGCAACTAGTTTTTCCAGCTAGATCCCCATTACTCCACTTATGGGTTTTTTATAGTGTATTTCGGCCATCGTAGATACTCCTTTGACCTCACACATTAGGGGGCATCTGTTATAGCAAGATTTGCCTCACCCCATGCAATCTTGCACATAAGGACTTTTTCCATTTCCCTATGTAGACTTGAAGTCCCCTTTTACAAATCCCAGAGCTAAAAATACAAATTTTCCAGATATACACACCTTGCCTACTATACAACATGCATATATGCAGGTTGCACCACTACAACCCGTTTACATCGTGAAATGTGCCCAAAATTGAAAAATAGTGTCGGGTTTCCATGTCATGTCATGAGATCAATGATCCTTGGCCTTCCATATACTGGAAACATTCCGACTCGGCCCTTCAGTTCCACTTGAAGGCTAAATTCGAGTTATGGAAAAGGGGATAAATAATTCAAATTTGAGAGCAAAGTTACTTAGGAGGAATTATTCACTTCACATTGAGTCTGCATCCCTTTATCCTTTAAGTTTGAACACATTGTTCAACCCCCAAGCTCTTTCCTTAATGATTGAGAACTTTATTGTCTCTCTTGTATGAGCTTGCATTTGGTGGAGGCCTAGATGGAAGTAACTTAGTTTCTTGGTTCCGAACCGTGCCGACACAGAAGTCTATAACTCTTTCACTTCTACTGATTATATCTTAATATAAATACTCTTTTCTCATCCAATTAACATCTTGCAAATATTTGAATTATTATTCCATGGGCATATTTGTTATGAATGTTGATGGATTATGTTATTGAATGTGCTAACATAATATATTATCACCATATGCTTGCGTTGCTTGGTTGTTGAGGACTAGTTGCAGGTATATTGCTTTGGGTCAAGTGCTCAATGGTGAACTTCATCGAATGTCTGGACGAGGTAGGCCTTTTATCTTGTCTTGCTAGCATATTTGTTTATATAATATACTTGAGAGTAGAGTTGATTTCTGCAGTCATTTTCGTCTGTTGTGGTTGACCCCTAGCCATGGAGAGATTTTCCTTGTAACACATACGTCCAAAGTAAAGTGTCGGTCATCGATGGATCTCAGATCAACGACTTAGATTACACTCGATTTGAGATCAATGTCTCAGATTTAAAGGGCTATTATAACAAAAAAATAATCAATTTTATATGAAATTTTCCAAATTTGTCATATTTTTGAAGGTCATTAACTTGCAGGGCAAGTTTGAAGGCCTAAACATCGTTTTGAGGAGTTCTATTTTTTGAGACTATAAGTAACTAGGCACCGCATATAGTCATTGCAACTTAAATAAAAGAGTTCGAGGAGAGTTTTCCAATGAGCTAATATGTTTGCAAAACAAATCTGATATGAGAAAGTTACAACCAAAACAACAAGGGTAAAAATTCCAGTTCCAGATTACTTCGAGAGGGCATACATCCTTGCTCAGAGGTTTGTTTGGGGCACAATCATAGTCTATGAAAAGCTTATGAACCATAGAAAAAAACAATGAAGCCAAATTTAAGATCTGGTTATGTAAAAAAAAAGGTGCAGGAAGAAAAATAAGACACATGTAGCATACAAGGGTAAATTGAGTAAAACAATCAAAACTTCTCTGGATCATAACTTTCAACTCAGAGCTCGGATTTGAGCAAAAGAATAATTTTTGGAAAGGCATCGAGGAGGAGAAGAGACCTTTCCACCCAAAATTTTTCTTTGGGCAATAAATGTTTCCAGAAATTAATAAAGATATTTTTGAAATAGTAAAAGAGTGGAAATTTCAGGATGTAAATGTTGTAACTTTTTTCTCAGAACTTAGATTGATGCATGGGTATAGTCATTGGAGTGTTGTTTAAGAGAGGAATGCATCTAAGGAATTTGATCTAGATTTGGTGCTTTTTTTCCTCCATAAATTGGGATAAAGAGTAACTTGTATTCTAATTGATGAAATGTTTTATGCTATGCATGTTCTAACAATAATTATTACATGCACATTTCTTGTAGAATTAGAGGTATAGGAAGACAACTTTGGTTCTTATATGAGGACTGGAGTCATGGAATATGCTCAGGGATATTATAGCCATGAGGAGGAGATCATAGGTCTTCATGTCAACATGGGTAATGTTAAGACAAAGTTTAATGGGAGAAGAGACAAGCAATAGCCTGTAACTATGAGAAGTCTACATAGATAAGTGTAGAGCTATAGAGATGATAATGAAAGGATTATGAAATCTCAGGAAGAGAAACTTCAAATTTTAAATATGTTACATAAGAAAGTTAACAAAGTCTCTAGCACCAAGAAAACAACCAATTCTAGACAAGTGACTACATGTAGATCCCAAAGAAAAAGGGATGATCATGGAAATGATAGGCATTCAAGAAGCATGATCATGCACCATCATTAGCCAATGTAATCCACCAGAAGAAATCATGCAAGTTCAGGGCCAAGGAGCAGCCCAAGTTTGTCTCTTGTCAAGAGGTAAAGGAGAAGGCATGAGGTAGACATCTTGCAAGGTAAGTTCAAGAAAATTAAGCCACCAAATTTCAATGGTGAGCACATGAAAGGAGAAGAGGGCGAGGCATGGATGTTAGAAATGAAGAAATATTTCCAGCTACATGATTACTCCTCCAGGGTAAAAGATAGAATTGCAACCTACCACTTGAAAGGAAAGACAACCATGTGGTGGGATCAACTTAAGCAAGCCAAACAACTTAATGAGAAGATGATCTCATGGAGGCAGTTCAAAGAATATTTCCAAGAGAAATATTTGTCCGTGCATTATTATGAAATAAAGATGAAAGAGTTCTTTGAAATCAAGTTAGGTGTTAGTCCCTAAAGTTGCACTTGAATGTGAGAGGGAAAGCTAGGGCATAATCATGTTATTGCAATGGTATTTTAAGGGTTTTATGAATAGATTTTTAGAAAGTGGTTGAAAGCTGGTTCAAGGATTCAAATAAACATATAACTCAATGTAAATCCATAAAACATCCCACTGATTTAATAAATGGTAGTCACATAAATAGATCAGACAATAGGGTAAATAAAGAAAAGAATATATGAGAGTATTCAATATGTCAACTCCATATAGATTTCTTATTTCAAAATATCATTGAGAAACAAGAACATGTACTTGAAGACAACCTTGATAATAAACAAAAACAACAAAATTTTCACTGTGTTCCTTAAAATCAAGAAATCAAATGCATTGCAATAGAATAAACGAATTCAATTAAGAAAAGAAGTAGAGTAAGATATGAAAGAAAATATGACCATCAACATACCTTTTCCATTTAGTATCAATATGGAATATAAACTGTCTTACAATGAATTTTACAAAAAGGTCTCTGAATGCCCAACTTATCGACCTCTAACTTCTCCTTCTACACTGTTTATATAGAAATAATACATATTTATAAAGATCCAAAATAAATGGATCTGAAAACCTCCTCATCTATATTTAGTTTCTTGTTTCAAATAATCAAGGAGAAGATTATATCTGATCTCTAAGTCAAATTGATCAAGTGGCTTATCAACTGCTGTCCATGAGATTTTTTTGGAAGATAGATCTGGCAAATTCTTGAAAAATAGGGTCCAAAAATATCTTCGTATATCCAAAAATGTGATAGTTGTGTAAAAAATGAGAGAGGGTTTTGTGAAGGGGCCTGTTACTAAAAAAACCTCTTTTGGTTTACAAAAATTCATCTCCAACTGTTCTGAAACCTCGCCCAAAATTAGTGACTAAAACAAAAAATTATTTATTGTGAAATATCTGAAAAATAGGCCTCAAAGATATATCCAAATCTCTTAAAATGTGATAGCAATGTAAAAACCGAGAGAGGTTTTTGTGAATAAGCTTGTTCCCAAAAAACATCTCTTTTGTTTTCAAATAACTCATCTCCATAGTTTCAGAAACTGCTCTTGAATATGAAGACTGAATAGGGAAAAAAACAGAGTATTCCTGTATTGATTTCTGTCTTTCTTCTTTTGATCTTTTCTTTGTGTTTTCCTTTTTTGCTTGAATTGGCCTTATTCTTTGCAACTGGTGTACTCTCAGTTTGAAGATGCTTGGAATATTCAGGTTTCTCTTTTGGGACCGAAAAATCTTCCTTTAATTGAGTCTCTACTTTACATATTTTTCAGAAATTTTGATATGAGAAGTTTGAATGTCATGCTTCTTTGACACACAACACTCTTATGGTTCTCTTGAACCACACCTTGAAATATTTGCAATAGGCCTACTCCTTTGCATGGTGTTATCTTTCCGAGCCATAGATTCAACATCCATGGGGATTAATAGTTCTAGTTTCATACCACTTTTAGAAAAAATCACATCACATGACCATATGTTATCATCCCAGTTAACTCCCAACATGAAAGCTTCATGGCAGAGCTTCCTCAAGGCCAACAATGTTTTATAGAGTCCTCAATAGGCAACTTGCTCTGTCTCTTATGATCAATAACTTTTCCAGTATGCCTTGAAAGATAATTCAAGAATATTTCTGGACCAATAACAATATTTTGAAAGATAGATGGTGAAATGAATTCCATGTCATTGTTATTGTCAAAATTCTTTGTACAATCCAACAACTTCTCCATATCGTTTACCGACCCTTTCAATGATTTAAGTAGATGCTCAAAGTTAACATTTGATATAATTTCTTTACGGTAGAAAGCAAAAAATACTAATTGCCAAACTCGATGATAGTGGTGTGAGATCAAAATGGTACATGACTTGTTGATGAAATTGGCACTCTTCCATGACCACATATGCTATTAAATTATCTAAGTGATATATTTTACTTTGTTTCTATCTACTATGATCTTGGTCATAAATTTCAGTCTCCACTCTCGTCGCTTTGCATGAATCAAAAGATAGCAACATTCAAAGAAATCTTCATTTCTTTTTCTGCACTTCAATACTATATATTCCTTCAATGTTTTCAATATATTGAACCACATGCAACGTATCACATGATCAACAATGTTTTCTTTTGAATGATCTATGCTTTCATATGCAATGCGATTTCTTGCAACTTCTTATGAATGATTTGTTTGTTGACCCCAAAAATCCGTAACCAAGCCCTTAATTTCCAAACATTCCTCGGAATATTTGTTAAGATGTTTTGAAAGGTTTTCCAAAATCATGTCATCTCATGCACTTTAGTATTTGGAAGCTGTCAAAGTCTGGGAGCTGTGGAAGACTTCTTTCACCTGCAGAGCATGCATGAACCGATATGCATACCAAAATAGATAAATCATGACTTCATACATAAAGAATCATAATCAGGAAGTTGTGATTTGATATCAAGCTATCAAGTACAACCCGATCCCTTTGAATGAGTGTCATCATTGAACAATATAACCCGATATAAATCATAAAGGTTATGTATATCTTCTGGGAATGATTTTGAACGTTAGAACATGATATGGGTAAGGTGGCGCATGCAAAACTATCATTACTCCCGACGTTGCAATAATAGCACTATTCTTGTAGCGCCCTTTCCATTTTGACAAAATTTGAAAATTCAAACGAGGAAAGGACAAGTGATGTGAAAGAAAATTTTCATATCAAATCCTAATCTTTAAAAACCTCAAAATCATTTAAAACGTGCATAAAAGATTGAAAAATAAGCTTCCAAGCCAAGAGGGAAAAACAAAGCTTAAAAAAAAATCATGGAAAATGGGTATAACAAGCACTAAGGACACCCAATCAGTCAAAAACAAGGTTAAGGACTAACATTAGGAACCATGACAATGGAGGAATATGAGAAAAGATTCTTTAAGTTGCTGAAGTATGTTGACTTCATAAAGAATGAGAAAGTCAAAATCCAAAGGTTTATAAGTGGGTTACTTTCTTTCTGTAGTGATAAGATTCAATATGATAACCCCAAACATTTGAAAGAATCCCCAATGATAGAAAAACATCTTTATGAGTAGAGTAGAGGAAGTCCATTTTCCCAAAAAGGTTGGAATGACAAGATGAAAGGGAAAAAGGATCAGAGGTAGAAAGGTTTTAAGCCACCATTTTTCAAGAATAATTCCCAAGAAAATTAGCAAGGTCAATCAGCCCAAAATGAGCACAAGACTATAGATTCTTTTGGGAAAAGGCCAAGGCAACAACCTATACAATGTTGGGGATGTGAGGGAAATCACTTATATAGGGAATGCCCTCACAAAGGAGAAAGAATGAGGATTTTCTACAATATTCATGAGGCTCAAACAATGGAAGACATGGGAGGAAACATGCGAAGGATTTATGCAGCCTTGGACAACAAGCAAGCAGAGTATCAATCCCCCATGGTTGAAGTGGAGGGTAATATTGATAACCAAACCATAACAATTTTAATTGATTATGGATCTAGCCATATTTACATAAACTCTAACATTGTTGAAGGATTTCACTTGCAAAAGAGTAAGCATAAGAAATCTTGGTTAGTTCAATTAGCCACAAGAGCTAAGAGGAAAATCAATGAGCTAGTTAAAGATTGTCTTATAAAAATTAATGGACTCAACACAAAGATAGATGTAAACATCATACCATCAAGTTCATATGATTGGCATAGATTGGTTGGAAAAACACCATGTTGTCCTAGACTATTACAACAAGACAATCACATGTCTTAACGAAGAAGGGAAACAAGACAAGATTCAAGGCATTCCAAGAGTTGTAGTTGTTAGAGAGATTTCATCTATGCAGTTGAAAAAGATTTTCAGGGAGGGATGTCAAATTTTCGTAGCCCATATGAAAGAGGCAACCAAAGATAAAGTGGCAAGCATTGAAGACCATCAAGTCTTGAGGGATTTTGAAGATGTTTTTAGGGAGATCCCATGGTTGCCACCAAAGAGAGACATTGATTTCTCTATTGATGCAGTGCCAGGAGCTGCCCCAGTGTCCAAGACGCTATATAGAATGGGCACGCTAGAATTGAAAGAGTTGCAGATGCAACTTGAAGAGTTGTTAAAGAAGGGATATAGATGCCCCCGTGTGTCACCTTGGGGATCCCTAGTTCTTTTTGTAAAGAAGAAATATTGAACATTAAGGTTGTGTATTGATTTCAAATAGATGAATAAGGTCACCATAAAGAATAAATATCCTTTGCCAAAGATTGATGATTCGTTTGATCAACTAAAAGGTGCATGAATATTTTTGAAGATTGACTTTAGATCAAGTTATCATCAAGTGAGGATAAAAAAAGAATATATCAACAAGACATCATTTAGGATAACAAATGGACATTATGAATTCATGGTAGTGCCATTTGGGTTATCAAATGCCCCAACTGTTTTTATGTTCCTAATGAATGGAGTGTTCAGGGAGTACCTAGAAAATTATGTAATTGTGTTCCTAGATGATATACTCATCTACTCTAAGTCAGAAGAGGAGCATGAACAACATTTAAGAATAGTGTTGCAAGTTTGAAGAGAGCATAAATTGTATGCTAAGCTAAGTAAGTGCATATTTTATCAGAAGAATATTCACTACTCGGGGCATATAATTTCAAAGGAAGAGATAGAATTTGATCCTAAGAAGATAGAGGCCATTAGAGGATGACCAACGCCAAAGAATGTAATAGAGGTCAGATCATTTATGGGTCTTGCTTGTTATTACCGAAGATTCATAAAATGATTCTCAAATATTGCAAGTCCAATCACTTCTTTGCAAAAGAAGGGAGTGAAATTTGATTGGACTTCCAAATGTGAAGAGAGCTTTCAACAACGGAAAGACAAATTGACAAGTGCACCAATATTGAATATTGCATATCTAGATGAAGATTTTGTGGTGTGGACGGATGCGTGCAAGGAAGGGTTTGGTGGAGTTCTCAGTCAAAAGGATCATGTGGTATGTTAGGAGTCTAGAAAATTAAAAGAGCATGAAAAAAACTATGTCACCCATGATCTAGAGTTAACAACAATTGCACATGCATTAAAAATGTGGAGACATTACCTCACGGGGAGGAAATTTGAGTTAAGGACAGATCACTATGGTTTGAAACATTTGTTTGGACAACCAACATTAAATGCTAGTCAAACTAGATGGCTAGAATTTTTGAGTGAATATGAATTTGAAATTAAGCATATCAAGGGCAAGGAAAATCAAGTGGTTGATGCACTCAGTAAGAGATCTCATGAAGTGCATGTTGCAACCATTAGCATGTACAATAATGATATGAAAGATAAAATTATTGTAGCAACAATTTCCGATCAACAATATTTGAGAATAAAAGAAAGATTACAAGAAGGAAATTTTCAACAAAAAATTAATTATTATGAGCTGAAAGAAGATGGAATTCTCGTATACAAAGGAAAAGTATATGTACCAAATCCCAATGAACTGAAAAATGCAGTGTTAAAGGAAATGCACCATGTGCCATATGCTAGACATCTAGGATATCAACAGACAATTACAGTTGTGAGGAACCAATACTTTTGGCCGAGAATGAAGAAAGAAGTGGATAATTACATAGCCAAATGTATAGAATGCCAGAAGGTAAAGACAATGCATATGCATATAGCGGGGTTATTGCAGCCATTACCCATTCCAGAATGAAAGTGATAAGTAGTTACAATGGATTTTATTACAAAACTTCCCTGAACAATGAAGCAACATGATTTCATCATGGTGGTGGTGGATAAATTGACTAAGGCAACACATTTTATTCTTGTGAAGACAACACACAAGGCAACAAATATTGCAGAAATTTACATGAAAGAAGTTGCCAAGCTACATGGAGTTCCTAAGGAAATTGTTTCAGACAAAGATCCAAAGTCTATTTCCAATTTTTGGAAGGGTTTGTTCAAATTCTTTGGGACAAATCTAAATCTTAGTACAATGTATCACCCAGAGTCAGATGGGAAAACAAAGAAGACTAGTAGAATCGTTGAGGACATGCTCAAAATGTATGTGATGGATCAATCATCAAAGTGGAAGGATTATATTCCTTTAGTTGAATTTACCTACAATAATGGGTAGTAAGCCTCATTAAAAACAAGTACATTTGAAGCATTGTATGGTAGAATGTGTAACACTCCAATGAGTTGGGATAATCCATTAAATAGAGCAATTGTTGGGCTATATTTGTTGAAGGAAATGGAAGAGAAAATGGTAGAGATCAAACAAAATTTAAGACTGCCCAGGACAGGTAGAAAATTTATGCATACAAGAATATAGTGTTTAGATATTTCAAAGTGGGCGAACATGTGTTCTTAAAAGTGAAAGCAAAGAGAATTTCACTAAGATTAGGGAGTTTCCCAAAGTTGGCAACAAGATATTGTGGACCTTTTGGAATATTAGAAAAGATAGGGCCAGTTGCATACATGCTAGCATTGCCTACATCCATGAGACTGAATAATGTATTTCATGTGTCATTATTAAATAAATATGTGCCTGACCCTAACCACATAATTGATTGGAATGTGTTCCAAGTGTAGCATAAAGGGGATTTCTGGGTGGAACCCTTACACATCCTGGACCGAAAAGTCAATGTGCTCAGGAACAAGGCCATAGGGATGGTAAAGGTTCAATGGACCTGCTACTGTCCTGAAGATTCTACATGGGATCGTGAAGAAAACATGCGGGAATATTGCCCACAAATTTTTGACAATTTTGAAGAAAACATAATGCAAGACTCCATTTTGAGTAACTGGAGTTATGGAACCACATCTCAGAGTCCTAACCAACTGCGCTCGGGACCCTGATAAAAGAATGGCTCATTCCTTGGGTTAATCTTGAAAAATTAATGATACATTCCTTGGATTATCCTTGATAAGCGAATGGTGCATTCCTTGGGTCGACAGGTTGATATGAACGAGAGATTATGGTTGGAACTATTGTTGAAGTTGTGAAATTGCATAATTTTATTTTCTCAGTATTGTGATGTAAATTTACATATATGTATGTCGACATAGTGTCCACTAAGGACGACACACAATTGTAGGGGAGGGGAATGCAACATCCCCATTATAATCCCCAGTTTAATTAATCCTTAATGTAGATATAATATGTGGCTACAACCAAGCGATGTAATATGCAAATTGTATTTCTGAATGTTAATAGTAAAATGTGATGCCAACTGCTAAGGGGACATGGAAAAAAATGGGGGATGAATTAATCCACAAGAGAAGGGAGGGTCTAGGAGAATGTTTTAGAGGAGTCCAAGGGGGAATTATCCATGTATATTAATTCAACCCATTTTCCTAAAAATTCTATTGGTAAATGAACCTTCTAATTTTTGATTGAGTGTTTCCAAAGCCAATCATTGAATACATGTAAGAGGGTGGGTGTGAGAAGTCACATCCCATAGTTATTGGGCACATGGGGGATGAGTACAATAAGCTTGGGGGAGTGTGTGAGTCAAGAAAGGAAAGCCAAAGGGAGGAAATTTGTATGGGTTGGGACAACAATTTTACACAATCAATTTTTGGGCATGAACAACAAGTAGAGAGCAAGAAAGAGAGCATGGAGTTGGAATATCCATGGAGGGAGAATTCTAGAGGATGCTAGAGCATTTTTGTAGCATTTTGGAGCTGAAGATTGAAGAGACGGGTTGTCATTCCTGAAGAGTGAACTCCTGTGTGAGTTGCATTGTAACAACAAGTGTTTGTTGTTGTTTGATGGTAGTTTTTCCTAGCAGTAAGTTCCCTTGAGTTCTCATTTGAGAGATTCCTAGTTACATGTGCCAAAGAGACCTTGATAAACGAATGGGACGCCTGAGGGACTGATATCAGTGAAGGGGTATATTCCTTGGGTTGGGCAAGTCAAGAGGAAGAGAGCTGGTGGAAAATTGGGATAGCTGTAGGAGAATATCAATGGGTTGTTGGATTTTTGAGTTATGAGTGGATAGTAAGAGACCACCCTTTTTTGTGGATTACTAGCCTCAACTCAGGGGTGACTTGATGTTGAAATTTGGAACAACAAGTTTATGGTTGGGTGGAATGTCTGTCCCAAGCAGCTGGTAGGACAACTAATTTGACAGGTAAGTGTTTTATCTGTTTTCTATCTTGTATTTATGAGTTAAATTGTTGTGCAAGAACTCTGTCTATTTGAGAAGAATTTATATGTTGTTATGTTGGTTTATTGGCTGCATTTCATGTCTATTTTAGCATGATGTAGATGCATCTGATTTCTGGTAATAGACAACAGTTAAATATGTATGTAAATCTTAGCTGGAAGCTACAAGAAATTGAATTAGTTGTAAATTTTTTAATTTTACTAGTATTCTGTAATGTTCCCTAGTTGGTTTGGGGGACGTTACACTATCCAATTAAATATAGATTAGGTTGTGCCACAAGTCATTTGCATATCTACTTTTACTTTGACTTGTTATTTTTGAAGAAAAATATTGGTTTTTCTAGCTCAAATCTTAACTAATTTGCTCAAAGTTACCCTTATTTATTACTAGTTCATAAATCTGAAAGTGTTTAAGAATTTGATTTAAAGTCTAAAATTTCATCACATAAAGTCATTAAAATCAGATTATATATCATCTTGTTGTTCTAGAAGTAAATCATTGATTTTCCTAGCTCAAAGACTTAATCAATTTGCTCACTTTGGACCTCTCTCACTAGCTGATTTGTATCTCTCAAGAGGCATCTAATTTTCTATCTAAATATAAAAATTTATTATAAGAAATATCACACAAACATCTTTAAGATTTGGTTCATGGTTCCTAGGAGCAAATCTACATTAATGGTGTTAAATTTCTAGTTGATTTGCTCACATAATGCCCTAGTTCATTGTTGGTTTGTATTTATGAAAGGAGCATTTTAATTTAGATCTGAAATCTCATCAAATTAATCCATTAAACATGTCTAATAAATGAGCTCAATGTTCTAAAGACAAATCACTTTGTTATAGTGTTAAATCTCACTTGGATCTACCACATCTAGCCTTTGTTTATGGTTATTGTTTATCTCTAAAATAAGGAAATTTAATAAATTGATTTTAAATATGGAAATCACATCAAATAATTTCAGTCTAATAGATTTTTAAATCAATTTGCACTTTCTAAAGGAAAATTTCATATTTTCATGGTGGAATGTAAATTGATTTACAAGTACATGCTTTGATTCACAATTGCTAATAGTTCTAAGCAAGGGGCACTTAACAAATTTTATTCATATCTGTAATTTTTTTCACATAACATCATCCAACGAATCAAAGAATCAATTTGTTAATTATTGGAGCAAATATCGTTGAACTTTGTGGTATACATATAAAGCAATTTGCAATTTAGGCCTTGTGATGGTATACGATCTAAATGGTTGAGTAATTTCTGATCTAAAGTTGAGATTTATTCATTGTTGGATCATTTAACAAGGTTAGATCAAATCTAGAAATCACCATATTTCATCTTGTATTGTGACAAATTTATCTTTTCGTAGTAAATGATTTGCTAGCATAAGCATTGATTCATAATTGTTAAACTAATTCACACAAGGGCATCTTAAACTAATTCACAAATCTGGAAATTTCAGCATATAAACTGATTTACTATATCTTGTGGCAAGTTTGTCTAGTACATGGTTAAAATCTAATCAATTAGCTAGTACAAGCTCTCTTTTCATCTTTGTTACAAGGTATTTCGTAATCTTGGTTCAAATCTAAATTTCCAGCAATTAAAAATTGGTTTATTGTTTCAAGGAACAAACCACATTGAATTTTGTTGCACGCATGTCTAAAGCGATTTGCACATTTTATTGAAGGCTAACTTAATTCTAATTTAAGTCTAAAATATAAATCATTAATCATAAATCTTAAAACATATAACCAACTAAACTTTACTCTCCTTCACACTTTACAACAATTAAGCTTAGTTAGGCCATAAGGAAGCCCCCCTTGACTAGAACCATCTTTAGTTTAAAGTGAGAAAGGAAAATCCAGTAAGGTGATAGTGGTGTCTTGCCTAAATTTCCCTTGGGGTCTCATCACTTGTGCTTAGGGGATTTTTGCACTAAGTGAGAATCTCGGAAGTAACAAAAAGCATGGATAACAACCATTTTACCTCCAATAGAAGTGAATTTAATGACCATGTTAAGTGGTTCCAAAGTTGGAAGATTAGACAATTCTTCAGCTATGAGTCTACCTCTTTTCCCATGAATATTATATTTAGATGGCTGGTTTGAATGATCCATTAATGGGTTACTATGCAAAGTGAACAAAATAATCAACATTGACATTGGAAGATAGATTAAAACTTACTAATTAAAAAATAAATTCAATTTTTCATAACTTTGTGTATAAAAATTAAGGAAATGCATGCCTTGCAATGTAAATGCACACTTGAAAGGTTTTAATGAAACTCTGTCATGTCATATACCATTAATCATCCTCATACATGTTGAGGTCACTCATCTAATGTTTTGAACGTTTTGTTAAACACTAACTCAAAAATTGTCCTATGAAGTTTAATTACATGAACCAATGCACAAGTGCCCTAAAATTTAATTACATGGAATTACATACATTTGATGACATCTATGACCCCTTTTTCATTTATTCTCGATCTGTAAACTTTTGTGGATATTCCATTAGAACAATTTGTCACAACAAATCTTGTATTATACTAAAATATTTTATTATGCATGTCTATTTCCTTCGATCTCAGATTTGTTAGTACTAACTTATTGTTGAAGTTTATGAAAATAATTGAAATATGAAAAGAAATAATAAGCAAATGGAAACACCATCCACACAAATGAACACAAGATGTATCCTGGGAAACTTGATATGAGGAAAAACCCAACTAAAAGGTGAGGCCTATGCTTTGCTCTCTTTTCTTTAATTATGAAAAACAAGTACAAATAAATGGGCACCCACTATGGAGTTGTCTTTGACACTGTGGCCTCAGTGAATGCTACATAATCTCCTACCTCCTCTTTTATGCTCTCAAAATACCACTCTTAGATGATATGCTCAACTATGGAACAAGTACAATGCTAAAGAATGGAACCCTTTCTCCTCCTAGTGACCCACTATTTAACATAGCCCGATAATCATCTCAGGTTAGGGTTTTTGCATCCTCAACTCTCAATTAGTGATAAGGTTTTTGGAACTTCTAGAATCTTTTTGAAAGTCCACATGTGGCTAGCCCCACATGCGTGAGTAGTGGGGGCTGATATGGAATCCACTCATACCATGGTGGTCAACAAGGTAGGTCAACTTGTGGGAGACATAACTTCCACATAGCTTCAAAATGGCTCGAGAAGGTTCCATACTCCAAATTTTCAAACTAGGACCTGCCACTAAAATGGTCCCTGAAAGACAATTCCTCTAATTTTCTACTCATAAAGTACCAATATAGATTAAAAATTATACAATGATCCAATCTAGATCAATTCTAAACATTCAGATCCAACCCTATATGTCAAAATACCCACTTCCCATCAAAAAACAATTTTACCATTCAGAAACAAGGCATGAGTAGAAATAATTCACCTTAATAAAATGCATGAGGTTCCTATGATAAAAATTAAACTTATTTCCTAGAGACTTACTGGTGTTTGATAAGCTAACACAACCAAAACCATTCAACCATTCTTCTTATGCAAGTTATGGACCTACCAAGTTAGCCTCTAACCATGATTTTACCAAAATTGACTAACTCCGTTGACCATGATTTTATCAAAATTGACCAACTTCACTGAAATGCACACCTAACCTTCATTACAAGGCCAAATTGAATGATTCAAATCGAATAGAGTGTATTTATTCATTACACGCTTTCCTACAATTTCATACTTTTATTTTGACACATAAAATGTTATGCTATATAAAAATACTCCAAATTTACCTTTTCTCCACATGGTAAAAATTAGGGTTGAGTGCCTTAACAAAATGCATGATAGGACCTAAAGTTAATGCTAAACAGACACAAAAATATCCCAAGATGAACTTACCAACATTTTCTACAACCTATCATACTCAATTACTCAAAATAAATCTTGTATAATAAAATCCAAGTTTGCCAAAAAAAATTGATACTATTTGTAACTTTCACAGTTAGTACAAAAATGTATTCCATGGACAAATTGAGTACACACAAGTTCTGAAATTTGGATTGAGACATAATTACACAATTCTAAACCTATTTATCTATGCATTAGGCTTTCCAAAATGCCTAGTTACCCATTTTTCCCACTTTTACACAACTTTAACAAAATGCACACCAAAGAAAAATTATGCATGTTGAAGGAAATATAAAGCTTGGCCATGATACTTAAAGATACCCCGATCCTTCTATCATTATTAGGACTCATGAACCCATAACCCTCTGGATCATCTTTGAGATTCAATCTTTCTCTCTCACCCCTCTTACTTCTTAATGATCACATCAAGAAGTATATACATAGGATGGAGAAATACCGACAATAACTGTCATGGGGGTAAAAAATATAAATAAAGATACATTGAAAATACATTCCATAAACCCTCACTAACTTGAAAATTATCTTATGGAGTTTAATTACATGAAATAATATACAAATTATGGGCTTTATGCCTAACATGGAATTCTATTGACTATCTTGGAAAAATTCCTTCAATCATGCATAAAACAAATTTGGTATGCATTTTGATAAGGTTTCACAAACTTTTTGAGACACTCTAAAACAAGGACATTTTTGAGTATTTGTGCATAACAACAACTTTCAAGGCTCAAATTGGAAATATAGAAATGTAAAAAGGTGAACAATGACAAAACATGCACTCTTCAATTTGAATCTCTTTAACTGACCAAGAAATGAACCTTGGTCATGCATTGTATTGAAGCTAGGCAATTTTGTCAATTTCAATGAAAATTACAAAATTCATTGGCTTGGCATATTCTATGTAGGAAAATGGAGGTGAATTTGAAAGTTCTGAGATATGGGTTTGTTGGAAATGTGAAAAAATACAAACAAAAAGTTTCATTTTCTCGAAAGGACACTTGTAAGATTATTGACGTGCATTTTTTGAGCCTCTCACACAAATTTGTACCTTGTGTTTTAACAACAAAGTTGGGTATTGGGAAAATTAATGCAAATTCACATTATTGCATGCATTCTAAGCACGATAGATCATATAATAACAATTTTGGAGTATCTCATCAGACCATTGAGCCTTTATTATAAATAGAGTGTATTTAATGAGACATTTTAGCCTAAGTTTGTAATGTAATTTCTTTTCCTCAGTGAATTTTATAAATCCTGAGAATATGAGAGTTGAATTTGAACAATTGTGTAGTTGGAAGGCCACAAACCAATGGTTACAAGCATAAATATGAGGTTTTTAAATGAAAAAAGGACCTTTGGACTCTCATAGATTGGTATTCTATAGTTGGATCTATGTATAATCCATATAAAACCAAAAGTTTGAGCCATTGCCATTGAATAAAAGGTAGCATTTTTTTTTGTTTTTTTTTGTAAATAAGCAATTTGTATTACCTCACATGTTTGAAAATATACATACCATCGTAGAATAATTGACAAGGTTGCCTATAAAGGAAACCAAACCGTCACTGCCTGAGTTTTCGTCTAAAATTTCCCCACAATGTCCTCAAATGATCTAAGTCCAAAAAATATAAACTGTGCATATTGATTACATGTGTAATCCATAAAACTATTCTAACGTTGGCAAACATTTTTCCATGAGGCACAAAACTATTAACCATAACAACAATACTACTATTCAGTATGAGGAATATGCTCATGAATATGTCCTGTTGGAGCCGTCAGAGGTAATGGAATCATATGCCCCAATAATGTCGTGTCTTGCACACTAATGGCCAGAGCTGAATTCGAATAATTGATGTTGACATGATGAGCTACAATCCATGAGAGGCATTGGTGCATCTGCTCCAGACTGAATTTCAGGTCATCTATATTCCTTCACAAATCAAAAATTAGATTTAACAGGTCTTCCGAGGGAGGAAGACACGAGTGGACCTCGTGGTAAGAGCCGAGCCTTGCAGAAGAGGGTGAATTTAGAGGAGGGAAACCTGTGCAGAGAAGGATAGAAGATGATATATAGAAGTCATGGACAAGGGAAGAAACAAAGGGATGAGAGGGGAGAGGGTAGACAGGAACTGGTGGCACCAAGTTGCCCGTATCTTCTTCATTGAAACAACTCCAAGGAGTGCTTGAGTGTCATTAATAAGAATCCTCGTCGTAGCGCGGAGACGAGGATACGACATCATCAAAGCCTTTGCCATCAACAAAACCCCTACCACCATCAAAAAAACCCTTGCCACTTGCTAAATTCGTGTGGGTGAGAGCGCTTCATTGGGAATGATCCCTCTCACGAGGCATGCTGAGGACTAGAGTGGTAAAGAGATTTCGACAGGAGGGAGACAAGGGAAGGTATGCCAAAGATAAAGGAAGACGAGGGAGAAAGCCTAACTCCAACCACCATGAAAAGGAGAGAATGCCAACCCTTGGAAAGTACCAATTCATGAAATACCATACAAAATTGATTGCCATTAGTGCTGCTTTGAATGCCAACCCATGGGGAATAGATTTCAGCGTCATACTCATACTCTCGGCCACTTGAAGGCCAACTTTCTCACGCGCAGGGTGGAACGCCAAACAAACCGTGGTCTCTACGGACAAGCAGGTCTTGTGAGGCTCATTTAATCATAGAGGAGGTCATTGCCAGATGGATCGCAGTCCCCTCCCCACGTGTCTTCGCTTTCCTAGGCTATCACCCTATCCGGGGGAATGGTAGAAAAATTATGGGTTGACAATTTTTGTGTATATAGTTTTATTGTTGTGTTGATTTCTATTTAAATCTTTGTTTTTGTGTTTGATAAATTCCACTGTGTGAATTGGGATGGTTAGTACTGACAATAAAAATAGAGGGCTAGGGTTCGTTGCATTGGCTGGCCATGGATTTGGGCGGGAATTGCAGCTCCATGATGCATTAAAATCACATGCACTTGATGAAATCTATAATCTAGTATTCCTTCATTTTAAACATTAATATCTAATCCAACAAGTTTGAATTCCCATTTCCCCTAAAAACCAATTTTACCATTAAAAAAATATGACATTAATAGAAATAGTTTTCCTTAACACAATGTACACCACAAAGTGCATGGGGATGTTATGATCAAAATGATTTATTTTCTAGAGACTTATTGGAGTTTTATAAGCTCACATAACAAAAAATGTTGAACCATTCTCCCTTTGAAAGTTATGGACTTATCAAGTTGGCCTTTGACCATGATTTTATCAAAATTGACTAGATCGACTGAAATGCACACCAAACCTTGACTACAAGGAAAAAATGAATGATTCAACTTGGAGAGTGTGTCTTTAGTCAATACACACCTTCCTACAACGCTAGATTTTTAATTTGACACATAGTTGTGCAAAAGTACTACAAATTTCACTTTTTTTCAAAGGCTAAAAATTAAGGTTGAGTGCCTTAATGAAATGCAAACTAGGACCTGTAGTTAATGATAGTTGGAAATAAAAATACTCCATGTTGGAGCTACCAACATTTTCTATGACCTCTCATAATCAAGCCAAAAAAAAATATTCTACTATAAAATCCATGTCCGCAAAAATAACAATTATTACTATTTTCTATTTTTCACAATCAAAACAAAAATGCACTCTAGGGCCAAACCAAGTACACCCAATGTATGATATTTGGATTGAGATATAACTAGATAATATTGAACATATATATGCATGCATTGTGTCTACCAAAATGCCTACTTAACTATTTTTTCCACTTGTGCACAACTTTGACAAAGTGGATGCCAAAGCAATATTATGTACGTTGAAGGAAATATGAAGCATGGACATGACACTGAAGGATGCCCTAGGCCTCCTATCGTGCTCATGAATTGAGACCTTATAACCCTCTATATCATATCTAGGATCCATTTTCTCTCCCTTGCCCCTCATACTTCTCAAATATCACGTCAGGATGTATACTTTACATAGGGTGGAGAAGTAATGACCATAACTATAACGAGACTCTAAAACTATAAGTTAGGTCCATTAAAAATATATTTCATAAAACCCTCACTAACTTAGAAATTGTCCTATGGATTTTAATTACATGAAACAATACACAAGTTTCCTAAAATGTAATTCTATGAAATCATATATACTCGATGACATATAGGACCCCTTTTTCCTTCATTTTAAGCATACCCATAGAAGTCAAAATACCCATTTCCATTCAAATAAAATTTTCCGTTAGAAAATAGGGCATGAGAAAAAATAATTTTCCTTAAAAAAATGCAGGTTACAAAGTGCATGAGGGTCCTATGATATATACATGAAAGTTATTTCTTGGAGCCTTATTAGTTTTACACAATCTATTATAATCTAAAAGCAGTGCATGAGGGTCCTATGATATATACATGAAAGTTATTTCTTGGAGTCTTATTAGTTTTACACAAGCTAATATAATCTAAAAGCATTGAACCATTCTTCCTGTGTGAGTTATGGATATGTGAAGTTCACCTCTGACCATGATTTTATCAAAACTGACTAGCTTCATTGGAATACGTGCCCTATGATAAAAGATGAAAATTGATTCTTGGAGCCTTATTGGTGTTCGATAAAATGACATAACCAAAATCATTGAGCCACTATAGTAATTGTGCAAGTCATGGATCTATCAACTTGACCTTTGGCCATGGTTTTGTCAAAATTGACTAGCTTCACTAAAATGCACACCTAGCCTTCATTACAAGGACAAATTGAATAATTCAAATTGGAGATTATGCGTTCAATAATTTCATGCCTTTCTACAATTCCGTATTTTTAATTTGATACCTAGAATTATATTTTGGAAAAAAAAGCTTCAAATTTGTTGTTTTTCCACAATGTAAAAGTAAAGGTTGAGTGCCTCAATGAAATGCACACCATGACCTATAATTAATGATAAATGGAAACAAAAATATTCCAATATGGACCTATCAACCTTTTCTACAACGTATCATACTTAATTCCAAAACAAATATTATATAATGATATCTAAGTTTGCAAAAATAACAATTTATACTATTTGCCAATTTTCATAGTTAGTACAAAAATGCACTTTAGGGCCAAATCAAGTACACCGAAGGTATGCCATTTGGACGGAGATACATTTACATAATACTGAACCTATATACCCATGCATTAGGTTTGCCACAATGCCCACTTACCTATTTTCCCCACTTTTACACAAACTTGAAAAAATCCACGCCAAGTCAAAATTATGCATGTTGAAGGAAATCTGAAGCATGGACATGATACTCAAGGATGCCTTAGGCCTTCTATCATGCCCAAGACTCATGATCATATAACCATAGAGATCATCTCCGAGATTCAATCTCTCTAACCTCCCCCTTCTTATTTTTCAATGATCACATCATGAAGTATATTATACAAAGGATGGAGAGGTAACGATCATAACTTTCATGGGGGTTGAAAAATATAAGTTAGACACATTAATGATAAATTTCATAAAACCCTCATTAACTTTGAGATTACTCTATGGAGTTTAATTAAATGAAATAATATACAAGTTCCCTAAAATGTAATTTTATGGAATCACATACACTTGATGACATCTAAGACCCCCTTTTCCTTCATTATAAACATTCAAATATCTCGCAACCAATCAAAATTCTTGTTGCCCTTTAAAAACCAAAATTTTCATTTGAAAATAGGGCATGAGTAGAAATAATTTACTTTCATTTGAAAATAAGGCATGAGAAGAAATAATTTACGTTAATAAAATTCACACCATAGAGAACATGTGGGTCCTATAAACCTTATTGGTGTTTGATAGGCTAACACAACCAAAACCATTGAACCATTATTCCTATGCAAGTTATGAACCTGCCAAGTTGGCCTTTGACCATGATTTTACCAAAATTCACTAGCTTCATTGAAATGCATGCTCAACCTTCATTACAAGGAAACATTGAATTATTCAACTTTGAGAGTGTGAATTTAGTCATTACGCACCTTCCTACAATTCCATATTTTTAATTTGATGCCTAAATATTTTTCATGTAGAAATACTCCAAATTTACCTTTTTTCCACAAGGTAAAAATTAGGGTTGAGTGCTTCAACATAATGCATGTTAGGACCAGTAGTTAATGCTAACCAAACACAAAAATATTCCAAGATGGACCTACCAA